>CM076610.1:48746126-48880151 GCA_038502775.1 Hippodamia convergens
ACTAGAATTAAGGAACACGAACGGTGCTGTCGACTGAATCAGACAGAAAAATCCGCACTAGCAGAACATGCGCTAATAGATGGACACAACATAGATTTCTCAAAAGCGGAGATTATTTCCAATATTAAAAGATTACTATCCCAGGCTGAACATGGAAGCCATTGAAATTTATAAAGACAAAAATAACATGAATAGAAAAGAAGAGACCCTTTTCTTGCATAGCGCCTGGTTACCGACCTTAGAAAAAACAAAGATCAAGCCGACACGAAGCGGGAGCGATGGGCCAATCAGCATCGCGCACGTAGACGCGCCACTTTTTCCCGCCATAAACCGGCGCGCAGATGTACGTTTCCGGTTCGAACGCGCCAGTGTCAGAAATTCAGCGTTCGAGGTACAACCTTAGACCGAGAATCCTCTGAAGATGCCTACCGAAGTTGTAGGCGAAACGTTAGGTGAAATTATTCCTAATGGACCACGGCCAATAAGCCCGGAAGACTCTTTTCATACCAGTATATTCCGGTCGTGAAAGCCTTAAACTATTCAAATTTCGATTGAGTGAACCCATACTCGTATCTTCACAAATGGAAATGATTTGAAAAGTCGAGTCTCCAACGATTTTTCTCGAATTTACAATATATACCTACATTTCAATATTTTCAACATAAATGGAAAAAACTAGGATTGGGGGGTTGCGAATTTTTTGTGATACTTGGGGGGTCGTGTCATGAAGAAGGTTGAAAACACTGGTCTAAACAATACAGGAGTTCAAGAACGAAAAGTATTGAATATTTTTTCACAAAATAAAAATTATATTAATGCGGATTTCAATGCCTGCAATAATTATTGATGTTATACGAAATCTAATGAACATTCACCAAATAATTATTTTCTCAATTGTTTCATTATTCTACGATTGTTTTTCGAAGAGATCTGTCACTTCATATTGACGTTTCCATATTCATGAATCTTGAGAAACTCTATGTAAAATTTCGACCTTCCATTCATCCATCTATTTGAACGTGAACTGCAAAACAGGGAGCACGAGATCATAAAAACGAATACAAGATATCTGCCAAAAAGTCTTTCACGTGTTCATATTTATATTGCATGCATGTGATTACAATATGTATACACATGCGAATGAGTCGCGGTGAGATATCCGAGAATGTCTTTCACTATCCTCGCGAGAAAAATAGTACGAAAATAGTCCGATTGGCAACATAAATAAGTGTGACTTTCTTCTTTGGATCGAACGGAATGATGAGCCAGTTGAGTTAAGCGAGATGATTTGAAGAAGAGGGATATTGAGGTTTTAGGTGATCAAATTAAAATAGTCATACTCCGCCATGAATGAGCTCATACATTCTATGCCTATTTGAATATTCTCCTTGGTGCATAAAACTATAAAATCATCTACCGTCTGTGAAGTCTCTGAATATACCTTCATATATTTAAAAAAGTGAGAATATGTTATTTTTGAAATGTTTCTACTCAATGAGGAAAGTATTTATCTGATTCGTTAGCTCAAGGTACTTCCACTTCTTTTCATGAGGTAACATACACACAAAGATCCCAAATCCCCATGAAGAAACGAACAAACTTTTATTAACACTAATATTCACTTATTTCCTAAATACCATACAGGATTATAATATTTAGTTCACTCATCATACTGACAAATCCTAGAAAACAGTACCCATAATGTAAAATGAAAAATACATCAGATTATGTCCCGATGTTTAAAATATTTCTTCATAGCAAATATTGACTAATTAAAAATATCGATTTCTCTTGAATTTACTTCCCTCACTGCTCCATCTATCTCTTCTTCATATGGAGAAAATACGAAAAATCAGTAGACTGTAGGAAAATCAGCATAGCTGGCAACAATGTGTGTGAAGTTGCGTTCGAACATTTTCTTGCTGTGTTGAGTTATGCTAGGTTTGTCCTGTTTTGTGCCGTTCAAATTTTCTTTATTCCATACGGTTTTCGAGATATTTCACAACATGTGTTGAATAAACTCGTACTTTGTACAACAAATTTGGTGAAATATGAAAATCGTATTAAATCAAAATTCATTTCATTGACACAAAACAGCACAAATCTAGCTCAGTTCAGCATCAGCAGAACACAATTTATTTCGAAAATCCAAAAGTACTGAGTCAACTTCACACAAAATGTTGCCAGATATGCTCATTTTCGTACAATCTAGTGATTTTTCTCCTCTTCCCCATGTGAGGAAGAACCGTCGGATTTTTTCCGAAAATATAACCTCACAAGTTGGCATGATTGCGGCTCAATCATATGAAACAATTTTCGTCAAAAAAAGGAAAATATGCTATGGATAGACTTTTTCAAATTTTTTCATTTTTTGGTTTAATTACCGGGTTATTCTTGAAAATTGCAATAGCACAACTTTGCCTACATTTTTTGAACTTATTTTCTTTGGATAAGAAGAAAAGCGCTGAGCTGACTTTTTTCATTTTCGTAATTTCGCAAATCTGAACAATTTTCTGAGTAGCACAAATTTTTCTTTTCATTCGTGAGAAGAAGAAACGAAAGTGCTGGGCTATTTTCGTTTTCAATTTCAATTTATCGTTCAATTAGTCAGACTTCAGTAAAAATTCGAAAGGCACAACTCAGTATACAGGATGTCCCATAATTAGACCGACAAACTTCTAGTGGATGTTCAAGACATTATTTCAGACGCTTTCAACCAAAATCATATAGTACAAAAATGCTTCGTTAAGCTAGGGCTCTCTGAAGATGACTTCCAGGCAACCCTTTTTGTCACATATCTCCAAAACTGCGTCACCTAAAGCGTTGAAATTTCACACATTGGCTACTATCAAGAATACTCATCGAATGATTCGAGTGAATTTTTTTTCATTTCAATCATAAGCGTATCATTCTGGGGAGGCGAGGGGTATTTCTAGTGACAACTTTTTAACCTTTCATAATTTTGCAAGTTTTACGTCAAATTCATAAACTTGAATTTTTTCCTGAGAAAAGGTGCTTTTGTGTGATATCGTCCAATTCGAGGTCCAATTGCATTAGTTTGGAGAAAAATGGAACTCTCAGTCTTTCTTAAAAAATAAACTTCAAGGGAATTGAATGATTTCGTATTATGATTGTTTTATGAGGCAAAGCTGTCATAAATTATTGAAATCAAGTACAATAAATTCATATTTCACTCACTTCATTATGATTCTTCACATAACGAACATTGAGTAGTGAATGAAATGAAAATTCCTAATCCATTTTTCTCGAAACCGGTGCAATTAGACGATGTCAAACAAGAGCACCTTTTTTCAAGATCAGAGTTCATGAATTTAATGTAAAACCTAGGAAATATTGAAAGGTAAAAAAGTTATCACTGAAATTACCCCTCGCTTCCACAGAATGATACGCTTAAGATGGAGATGAAAAAAATTCACTCGAACCATTCGATACGTATTCTTAATAGTATCCAATGTGTGAAATTTCAACACTTTAGGTGAAGCAGTTTTGGTCATATCTGACAAAAAGTGTTGCCTTGGAGTCATCTTTAAAAGGCCCTAGCACCTTAACGAAGCATTTTTGTATTATATCATTTTGGTCGAAAGCGTCTGAAATAATGTCTAGATCATTCACTGGAAGTTTGTCGGTCTAATCACAACAAAAATTTACCCAAAATCCAAAAGTGCTAGGCCAATTTCAAACACATATAATCAGATCTTCCGTTGTAATAATTGACAATCTTCAATGCATTTAATAATGCGAAATATTTTTAAGTCAACAGCATATAATAATAAATTAATTAATTCAATAGCAGACTTAATATAATTAATGAAACACAAAAACAAAATAGGTGGCTAGGGCGATCCCTGAGGCACCTCTGATTGCTCCTATAACTCCTGTGATAACGTGTCCAAAATATTGACTTTTAATGAACTCCCTTATATTCGAGTGGATTGCCGGTTTATTAATGGTGGGTCTATTCCTAAAGTCATAATTTTTTCAGCCATATGCATTGTGCCAAGGTGCCTTAGGCTTTCAAAAAATTAATGTAACGGAACACCTTGGCTCTTGTTCATTTATAACACCAGTCTTGAATATCGGCGTTATATAATGCCCATTTTTCAAAATTCGGGATAGAATCCTTAGTCGAATCAGCAACCAAAATCATCAACGAAACCAACTCGTAATTCGCCTACAAATTTCAGCGAAATCTTCCTGGCGATTTTCAATTAATCCTCAAGTTCACGTCCTCTCACATTCTCGACTATGTAGGCAGCTGAATCATTGTCACCGAATAACAAACCCATGTCGTCGAATTTTTGAAAGTGAATCACCTTGCCGACGATAATTACAACCGATTTTTTCGACGGCGTTGAAAAAACCCGATCCGTTCGATCGAATCGATTTTTTTTGCGGTCGAAACCTGATTCCCGAGATTCGGGACGAACGGTAAAATCCATACGGAAAAACCGCCGGTTTTCCATTGTCACGACGCCCTGGAAATGTATTTCCAGACCATCCCAAATCGCGAGCAATGACGTCAAAAGGAGCTTCCACCCCGTCCAGCTGTTGACGTCACAAATACGTCACGAAAACGTCACTGATTGTCGCTTTTCCCTTACGACGTCATAGTGTAGACTATGTCATCGTTCATCTGTTTCTCTCTTCTCCCAGTTTCCCGTTGGTACTCCAGCTTTCTATGATGCAGGTAAGGATCATTTGATTGCGTCATCAACCTGGCTCGTAATATCTGTCGACATTAATTAGATATTCATCGGCACTACAAGCACAAGAAGAGTGTAGATCGATAGCCGACGTAATGGGTCTTTCGTCTCCTTTCTTTGGTCAGGCTTTCTCGTACCGATTCTATAATAAGAAACGACGTGCGAATTTATTGATCTGACCCCTCATTTGTACCAGTTTTTGTCAGCAAATCTGGAATTGGGCGAGCACTGAAGATCTCTGAAACATTTTGGATTTTCACCCCAACAGTTGGATAGTATTGCTTATTTTTGCTCATAAGAGCAAGAATTCACGCAGGGTCATTTTCAATATTGAAAAATTCATAATTTCGAAAGAGAATCTTTTTTTATGGCCTTGGGGTAGGGAAAAAGTTTGACAGCCTAGCTGCCATTGGCAGCTGCACTTCTTGATGGTGCCAGCAAGTGTTTGACTAACCCTCCTCAGCTGCTTGGCTAGACCTCCTAGGACGCTGAAACACACTTAACTCTTGTTATGAGGGGGCAATTAGGAAAAGTGTTCTGGTCATTTTTGATTTCGTCCTAAAAACATGCTTATCGGGATTCATCACTACTTCTTAAGCTCGCACACCACAGCAAGGTGATGGCCAATCGTGCAAAAACCTAACCTAACGTTTGAAATAGTTTATGATATGAGTGTTAAAAGTGACGTTTTATTTTGTGAGTGAAAAAGTTTGTGAAATGAGCGGAGCGAATTGAACAATTTCATGAACAAAATAAAATCACTTCTAGCAAAAATACCATACCTGCCCTATTTTGATAATGAAATGGGCGAATTTGCAATGACAATAAACTTCAAAATGCATTTTAATATTCAAATAATCAAAAGGTTGTTGCGAATGGCAAACGTTGCCAACGTTATGATTACTAACAAAAGAGAAAAGAAGCTATCATTTGAATTTCGTTCCTGTCCAATTTTCGTCTTGGGCTTTTAACTGCTCAATATGTTTGTCGAGAGTCCAATTATTAATGAAAGTGACGATTTGGTTGTTCCTCTGGATATTGAAGAGTCTGCAAGAAGAGCAAATCTGGAACTCCTACCTAAAAATCTGTTCAGCAGTACGATATTGCATATAACAATTTCCTGGCCTGGTGTAAATTGAAAAATGTAGAGGGGAACTTCAGTGAAACCGTTTTCCTGGCATACTTAGAAGAAGAATCAAAAATATGGAGTTCATCAACTTTGTGGAGCAAATTTTCAATGATAAAGTCAAGCGCCCTTGTTAAAAATGGTGTGGATGTTAGTGAATATTTTTAGGTAATAGCATATTTAAAACGAAAAAGTGAAGGATATTCTCACTCGTGAACAAGTTGAAAAGTTTATAAAGGAGGCACCAGATGAGGAATACTTGATGGTTAAGGTTGCAACTATTTTCGGATTATTTGGAGCTTGTCGGCGTGAAGAATTGTGTAATTTATCAGTGGAAGACATCGAAATAACAATTAAATCATTGTTATACAACTTCCGAATACAAAAACGAAAGTCAGTCGTTCTTTCAGTATCATTGGAAGTATGTGGACTATTTTGATAAGTACTTTGCACTTCGCCCTTCTGTCTTCAAACATCGTCGTTTTTTCCTGAAATACACAAATAATAAATTCACTGCCAATCCAGTTGATATTAATACATTTGGGAAAATTCCATCTATTGTTGCCGAATTCCTCAAACTGCCAGAACCAAAGCAATAAACAGGACACTGTTTTCGAAGATCCTCCGCTTCTTTGCTAGCAGAATCAGGAGCAAGTATTACGGATATAAAAAAACATGGTAGATGAAAGTCTACGACGGTAGCCGAGGGCTATATTGATCATTCCATTGCATATAGTAATGTTATTGCTGAAAAAATTCTCCCAACCTCAACAGATTTTGGATCATCATTATCCAATATTTTACTTCAGGTTTCTACAAGTACTGATGGTGCTGAGGATTCTAATAATGTGTTGCGAAGCTTTCCAACGTCACAGGGCATTAATGTTAGTAATTGTTCTAGTTTTACGATTAATATTAATGTTCATAAGTAATGATTGATAATGAAAACTTGCAATTACTGAATTTTTCCCATCTGATTTCATCATAAGGAAATGGAGTCCTTTATAACACTAATGTTAAAAATATTTTCAACACGCCTTCACGTAAACAATTAATTTTAATATTGTTTACTATCATTAAAAGTGTCACTTTTAATGGTAGTTGTACAAAAAAGATTTGACAAAGAAAATTCAATAAATTCGGAAAGTGCATTGTCTGGTCTATATGTCTAACACTTCTGAAGAACAATGCTCATCAGTAGAAATATCTGCATAAAAAGTAGGTCGGTCAACGTCTATCTGAGGTGTGCCGACAGTGTAACCAACCGAAAGTCAGCCTGTATAACTAAGAGTGTTCAATTTGTATAAATCATTCCTGTAGACTGTAGAGCTAAATGCGTTCGTTCCCCTATTGTCTTATAATCACTTAAACGTAAATAATTCACAGCAAAACGAATATCGTCAGATATTGATGTCCGCCCACGTTTTCATTCATATTTAGGAATGCGAATATAGTTTGGTCATACTGAACAACTCCCAGATTTGTCATCTAGACACTATTCTGAGGTTACTGAAAGTGCGCCGTTATTCGGTATGGTGCTTTTAAGTACACTTAAACCGCTGCCATAAAATCTGTATAAGAACCTTGAAGATTTCTTGAATCAAATTATCTATTTGCCTTGACTTCTTTTTTCGTAATGATGAAATTCATTGGACACGATAAGGACCTTTGGAGCTCTCTTCCAAGATGAACAGAGAAGACCAAAACATGATTTCAGTTCTTCTACTGGTTATCTTATAAATTTACCAGGTGTCAATAAACACGGGAGCTTGAAAGGTGGAGTGTTTGCTCGAACACGAAATCCAAGAAATGGTTTTATGGGCTCTTAACGCGCCAACTAGTTATTGGACCAGCCAGGAATTCGTTTCTCCTTCCTCAAACATGAGGTATTTTTTCCTTCGGTTGCATTTTACATTCCAACAATTCCTTGTTCGCAAATACAGTAGAAATACTTCTACTTTGGCTGACACTGACTTAAAAATAGCAATAATTGTGAGTACATTATATTTTTGAAACATAAAAGAATTCAAAATAATGATAATCGAGATGAATACCATTTTCAATTCCTAGGCTCACAGATCTTTCATCATGTGGTTGGAAAAATGATAGAAAGCAGCACAAACCTAGCACAACAAAAACTTCTTAGAAAATCCTAAATTGCAGGGCCAACTTCACACACAATGTTGCCAAATATGCTAATTTTCGTACAATCTAGTGATTTTTCTCCTTTTCCCCCTTATGAAAAAAGTAGTATAGTCGATAGTATAAAGGACATTGGAGCACCTACTTCCCACAAATTGAATGTGGATATTTAACTCCGGTTCGTACTGTGCGTTTTCAATCGTCAATTCAGAATATAGATTTTTCTCCAACCATCAAGAAATGTTGACATTTTTGTACTATTTTCAGGTGCAAAAGCCATCAATTCCCTTATCGTACAAAATTTTGCTCGTTGCTTAGCAACATTTTTAATCCTAGGATTAAAAACGCTACTTTTAATCCTAGGACTAAAACTGATTGCATTTGAGCACTCTAATTGAAATTTGAAGAAAAAAACATTGTCTCTTATAAACTCATTAAAACAAACTAATTGGGCAATTATATAAAGGTATTTATTATAATTTATAGTGATATTGAATGTACAATTGGAACAATTATTGCCAAAATTCAAAGCCCCACTGAAATTATCACTAAAATTTTCGAACAATTCAAAAGATTTTCATTAATGTTAGAAAAACTCAAAATATTCTCCGTAACTGTTGATGAAACATTCGAGGAAATATCTGAACAGGTACTCGTATCTTCTTTGTCAGGTTACAATATTTTTCTGGCAGTATTCTCTTTGTTGATACGTAATTCTTCAATATATCCTTCTGCTACCGTACTCGATTTCCAACCTCCATGTCTTTTAAGACAAGTGAGGTCACCGCCACCATCAATAAGAAGTGTAGCAGATGTTCTTCTTAGCGAATGTCCAGTATACTCCTTCCAATTTTCTAACTTCAAAAATTTTGCAATTTCTTGCGGCACGGCACTAATTTTGTGAATACCAACAACCATTCTCTGACACTTCCCATTAACATACTTCTAAAATAAACGACGTTCCTGTATATTTGATGGCCGAAGTGCAACATATTTTCGAAATAAACGCAAATAATTATCTCCTATAATGGTAATGGTTTCTTGATTTTTTTACGACCAGGACCGGGTCCATATCTTCAACCTTTATCATCAAATATACATTATCAGGTGATATATCCAGGAACCGATCCACTTCCTCTTTGTAAAAACCCTAGACTTTTTAGGTATATATCCATCCCTTTGCTTTTTTAAAAATGCTCGTAATTTTGAATATTTACTAATATCCACACCATTTTTGATATCCAGTGTGTATCGCAACATTGAATACTGTGACCAAAGAGTGGATGGCTTGACGGTCTTCGTTAAATTTGGGAAATACGCCATAAGAACACTATCCGCATGGTTTTGCACATTTTTTTCTTCACACCAATCCATGAATTGCTAATATGCAAGTTGATAAACTTGGCGAGATTCCGGTGGCAAAAGATATAGATATACTGCTTCGGCACTCTCCAATATATCCGCAGGTATATTTTCATCGTGTTCGGGATTCATTTTTGAAAGCAGCGTAAAAACTACTACAAAAATTGTATGATTAGTACGTCTTCTTGACAATCAATGTTTACCAACAATACCAGATATCCATGACTACCGACTTGCTATCGCTGTTATAATTAATAGGTGTTCAAATTTATTACCAAATTATTAACGATTCTTGAATAAAACCAATTGACTTGGTTGGAGAAAAAATAGTATATATCATACGGACTAAAAGTGCCTAATTTCACTCGCAATTTTGCGTTCGCTCGGCTGCGCTGCGCTCTGCCTCGCTACTGCAAATATTGCTCGGAAAAAAATTTGCACTTTTAATCTTATAATATAATATACTATTATTGACGACCGTATGGAGCTCGTCATTATCGCCTCAACGATTCAGGATATCATATTCGGTATAGCGTTTAGTTTTGTAGATGTAAAGTACCACATATTTCGTGAATATATCTCATCGATTTGCAATCTGTTGTGCTCGGAGCCAATCCATCTCCGGCACCAATTTTCGGTGAAAGTTATCCAGGCTCATCTATGGAATTGCATGAAATCAAATTAGAAACAGCACTGCTAATATAAAGAATTGTTTGAAAGCGACGAACTTTTCCTTTTATTACCCAACACCTCGTATCTTTGATTGCACACACCATCCATCGAAACCATTTGTTTTTTATGCATATCAACTCCACTTTTACCGGCTCCATTAGATTGAATTTTCCGCCGCGAAGATGTTCTCTTATGGTCTAGTCCTCGCCGGCTGATGCTGGATAATTGAGTGACTTTCAGACGTTAACAGAGAGTTATTCCAATTGTTAAGCGGTGTTCTTTACTACCTATAGGCAGTAATTCTTCGGCATTTCTTTATGTCGCCCTGGTGAGAAGTAATAGAGGAGATATCGAGAGATAAAAAGAGCAATTATGGGATTGCAGGATGAAATAGCTTCCAATGTGTTTCGTAATGGATTTTTCTGAGGAATTGGAGACAATGTCGAGTAATGGTCTGGCAGCCTGCTGCGTGACTCAATATGAAAGAGATGAAGAACTTAAGTGGATCACTTCAACCGGTACTCTTGCTTTCATTCACAGTTAAAAAGCAGTAACTTACATTAATTTCCTGCATATTTCACGAAATCTTTCAATATTGTCGAATAAGTTTTCTTGACTCGTTAGTAAATCTCACCCCTCGTCAATAAATTTCGGACAGGCAAAATTTTTGTCAAATTCAACACCCTGTATCTTTTTTCGACGTTCTCCGATTTTGTTGAAATTTTCATCAGGTGAAGTATTGGGACTTGTAATATCAACCTGAAATTAACTTTGCAAAAATACCTGTAGTTTATCCGTTATACAGGGAGAAACAAAACCTCGTTTTATACCCTCCATTTCTAAACACCCTGTGGTGAATTTGAGGCGGAAAATTTGATATCATTAAGTTTTAAATTTGAAGTGTGACCCTTTCTTAACAAAATATTTTTGAATTTACGTCAGTATCTGCTTTTAAAAAAAAGATACACATTTTCGAAGAAAGTGTTGCATTTTTTCAATTTTTATAACAATTTAAAACAATACAATACCTTATCGACTAGCAATCATAAACAAACATCTGGAAATTAATAGCGTGTATTTCCACCTCGCTTTCTCATCACTTCTACCACTCGACGTGGCATACTTTCAATGCATTCACGAATTGCTTCTGGGGGAATATTTCCCCAACAATTTCTGTTAATGCAGAACAAGGCCTCACGTTGCACGGGTTGTAACAGAATACTTAGAAGTGGCGAATATTCAACGATTTGTGTGGCCAGCCAGAAGTGCGGATTTAAAGCCAATTGAATATGTATGGGATATGCTAGGTAGACATGTTCGAAATCGGCAGTCCAACACCTTACCCAATTTACGAAGAGCCCTTCTTAAAGAACGGGAAAATATTCCCCCAGAAGCAATTCGGAAATGCATTGAAAGTATGCCACGTCGTATGGAAGAAGCGATGAGAAAGCGAGGTGGAAATACACGCTATTAATTTCGAGATGTTTGTGTATGTTTGCTAGTCGATAAGGTATTGTAATGTTTTAAATTGTTATAAAAATTGAAAAAATGCAACACTTTCTTCGAAAATGTGTATCTTTTTTTCAAAAGCAGATACTGACGTAAATCAAAAAACATTTTGTTAAGAAAGGATTACACTTCAAATTAAAACTTAATGATACAAAATTTTTCGCCTCAAATTCACCACAGGGTGTTTAGTAATGGAGGGTATAAAACAAGGTTTTGTTTCTCCCTGTACAAGGGATAAACTACAGATATTTTTGCAAAGTAAATTTCAGGTTAATATAACAAGACTCAATACTACATCTGGTGAAAATTTCAACAAAATCGCAGCACCATGAAGAAAGATACAGGGTGTTGAATTCGACAAAAATTCTGCCAGAATTTATTGACGGGGAGTATATTTTCTAGTAAAATATCTCAATTGAGATATATTTTTGTACTTTTGTGAGCAGTAATAAATTCAACATCTGGGAACACGATAGTGTCCCAGCGAAGACAAGCCAAGCAAAGCGCCGCGCGGTAGCACTACCTACCCTTTCTCGAAGTATCTCGTCGAATATTTGAACCCTCATACCTTAAGTTCGGAATATATCAGATGAAAAAAATTCTCAGGATATAATGCCAGTAGTGAACTTATCAATCGTGCAAAGTTTCAAGTGCATAGCTCGGACACTTCAGATTTTATAGATATCTAAAAACCCCAATTTCGTCAAGCACATGATGATCATAAAAACTCTTGTTTTGTTGTTTGTGAGCTAGTTTCAGTACACAAACAACGTAAGAATTCTCAAACTTGAAACTTTCACCCCCAACCCTTAGAATCAAGGGATGTATAAGTTCGTATGAGACTTCCGCCAATTTTGATGCTAGTGGTCTGAAAATTGATATAAACGGAGGACTGCTTGTTATGATTAAAAAAAAATATTCAAGAATTCTCTTTGAATATCACCCCACATTGTGAATAAGGGGATAAAATAAAGCGCTCATAAAACGCCTCATGTGTATTTACACCAAATACAATTTCTTCGTAATAACCTCAAGCACAGTTTCCATTATGCAATTTCCCGTTGTGGTCATTGTATAAAGACAGGATTCTTTATACAATGGTTATGATGGCAGCCCACAAATACATCGTGATCGCAGCTTGAACCTAGGTAGATAATAGTATATTCTAAAACAAGTTGCAGAATGAGCTCCTATTCCAACGCGAATGCGTAATTCGAACGAAAGGAGCGAGTTTTCGGAAGCATGAGTGTTGGAATTGCCTTCTGCAACGAGTATTAGACGATATTTTTTCTATTTCAGTCAAGTTTTGTGAAATACTTTCGAAATTCAAATAAAAATTCAGATTAGTGACTTTTGTATTGTATCTTGGCAGTTGGTGTAACTTACGAAATTTGACAGATTACCGAATTCTGATTGATTTGATTTGAAAATTGAGAGGATCTTAGGTCAGTACTGACAACCACAAAATGAAAAATATAACTGAAAACAATGCTGTAATGAGTTTCATTACAGCACTACTTTTAGTACTGTAATGAACTCATTACGATACTGAAATAGAGAAAATAATCAATCATAATAATATCAAATAATAATGACTTGAAATAGATCTCGCAATTATTATATTTTATTGAATTATTATCGAGGAAAACTTCAACAGATTTTTTCGAGACTTGGATACAAAATTTCAGAGAAATGCAGAGACCTCGCATAATAGAATTCAATTGATGTCTCAATTTTCTACGAGTCATCAATGGAACCCATACATTTCCTCCATAACGAGCTACAGAGTTAATGTAATAAATTCATTTCTGCTCGAGGATGGACATACCTGCTTATAACCATTCCCATAATTCTGCGGGATTTTGTGTGCGGAATCTATTGAGTGAATGAAATCAGATAAAGCCGAAGCAATATCTCATTCTCCAAGTCCTGGATATCAGCTAACTACGGAAGTCATACAAGAAAGCATAAATTCTAGATAACCATTTTGAAATAATGATACTGACAAGACAAAATGATATAAATCAACGGTGAAATCAACATATGTTCAGATCAATTATCGACATATATTGTCACAAATAACTGCAATCTTATTAATGGAAAATTCAAGATTATCAGTCTCGAAATATACCTATATGTACGCAACTATTCTACATAAATATTTATAAATTATCATGAATTATTGAAATCAAACGCAGCTAAGTAACTAGAATCTGATGTTGGAGAGATATCGGTGGGAAATTTTTGATGTCGAACCCCAGAGCGGTGGGTGAAGTGAAACAAATTTCTTATATATGCAAGAATTACCTTCCAAGACGTCAACTTCATACTTGAGGTTTCATGAGTCGAATTGCTCTAAGGAATAATTAATATTACCGAGGTTATGTCCGACCAAGGATGATGTCACGACGATGTCAAAAAGTTCGAATTAATTAAAAATTATAATACGAAATATTCATATGCTATTATCCTACATTGGAATAGTTATTTATGATATGAGTGTAAAAGGTGACGTTTTATTTTGTGAGTGAAAAAGTTTGTGAAATGAGCGGAGCGAACTGAACAATTTCACGAACAAAATGAAATCACTTTTAACAGAAAAACCAAACAATGTTTTTTGTACAACAGCCCTATTTTGATAATGAAATGGGCGAATTTGCAATGACAATCAACTTCAAAATGCATTTTAATAATCAAAAGTTTGTTGTGAATGGCAAACGTTGCCAACGTTATGACTACTAACGAATGAGAAAAGACGCTGTCATTTGAATTTCGTTCCTGTCCAATTTTCGTCTTGGGTTTTTAACTGCTTAATATGTTTGTCAAGAGTCCAATTATTAATAAAAGTCACGATTTCGTTGTTCCTCTGGATATTGAAGAGTTTTCAAGAAGAGCAAATCTGGAACTCCTACCTGAAAAATCTGTTCAGCAGTACGATATTGCTTATAGTGAAACTGTTTTCCTGGCATACTTAGAAGAAAAATCAAAAATATGAAGTTCATCAACTTCGTGGAGCAAATTTTCAATGATAAAGTCGAGCGCCCTTGTTAAAAATGGTGTGGATGTTAGTAAATATTTTAAGTAAATAGCATATTTAAAACGGAAAAGTGAAGGATATCGTCCAAAAAATCGAAAATTCTCACTCGTGAACAAGTTGAAAAGTTTATAAAGGAGGCACCAGATGAGAAATACTTGATGGTTAAGATTGCAACTATTTTCGGATTATTTGGGCCTGTCGGCTCGAAGAATCGTGTAATTTATCAGTGGAAAAATCGAAATAACAAATAAATGATTGGTTATACAACTTCCAAATTACAAAACGAAAGTCAGTCGTTCTTTCAGTATTATTGGGAAGTATGTAGATTATTTTCATGAGTACTTTGCACTGCGCCCTTCTATCATCAAACATCCTCGTTTTTTCCTGAAATACATGAATAATAAATGCACTGCCAGAACCAAAGCAATATACAGGACACTGTTTCCGAAGATGCTCTGCTTCATTGCTAGCAGAATCAGGAGCAAATATATTTATTTATTTATTTAATGATATAAACGGGTAATAATACCCTTTCAAACAATTACAACAAAGAGAAATACAAATAACAGTGTGTTAACAATGAAAATACAGTAAATTCCACAATTAAACCGCGAGGTGAAGCATTACATGATAATAAAAGGACTTAATTAAATCTAAGTAAAGTTAAGGCATGAACAAACAAAAAGAAAAAGAAGAAGAAAAGTGTCCCAAACTCAAAAACGAAGTTCAAGCTACGATCGCCCGACATACCTCCTTCCTCAACCTCGACAACGAGCTATCAAAAAAATCGATCCCTGACGCAGATGCAACGTTCACGTGACTGCTTATCCTTGGAACAGGAGAGTTTTTAGAGTAGTTGTACTTATAATTTTCGACATGAAGGAGAGTTCTTCCCCTGGTCCTTCTGGGAGGAACGAGAAAGCTGAAAAGCTCGAGAAGATCAGGGCAGTTTAGTGACCCACAAATCAATTTAGAGAAGAAAAGTATATAAAAAGTATAAGTATATAAAAAAAACATGGTGGATGGAAGTCTACGACGGTAGCCGAGGGCTATGTTGATCATACCATTGCATATAGAAATGTCATTGCTGAAAAAATTCTACCAACCTCAACAGATTTTGGATCATCATCATCCAATATTGTACTTCTGGTTTCTACAAGTACTGATGGTGATGAGGATTCTAATAATGTGTTGCAAATGTTTTGTCATATAATCAGGGGTGGTCGAACAAATCATGATATTTTCTAATTCTTCGACAAATCTGTTCATTCTGCCATTATGTTCAACTAAATCGTGCAAGAATATCTCAGTTTGGCATAGCTTTTATGGTTACATTCAATCGTTTTATTTTGGACCCCTGCCACGGATTTATTTATGCCTTTTCAATGCAAAAATCATCGAACCATGTTAATAGAAATATTTCATTCATTCCAATGAAAAATTAGTGTAATAAAGGATAGTTATTCATAATACAAGTGCAGAAGAAACTGATATTCTTCAACGAGAAAAAACATGTTATAGCTCAGCAAGGAGACCTCTTGGGATAAAACATAGTTCTCTGCAGGATTGCCCTGAAAAAGGTGTCTGTATAAGGTTCCTTTCAACATCCTAGCACAAACAGAAACGAAGTTAATGACCAGAGTTGAAATGACCGAAATTTCAATTTTGGTCTATAACTCCAAAAAAAAAAGAAGATAGGGGAATGCAGTTGATAGCATCATAAGTTTTTTTAGAAAAAAATACCGTAATGTGCCATTTATTTTCCTCTGTCTCTTTCGTTTGAAAAGTTGTAGTTCAAGTATCAAAAATTTTGCCCACCCTGTATATTATGTCGCGCATTATGTTTCGTGTCACCCCTGTGAACATAGTCGCATTGAGGAGGTTATTTTGGACATAACCCTCCCCCCATTGATTCTGAAGTTATCATTCGAGGAAAAATAAAACTGGACATTTTTTACTGTTGGGATGAATCCGCACATGACTCATCTCTAGTTACGCCAATGCTTGTTAAAAAAGGGTCAAAACGCACTTGGTCGAAGCGGAGAATCGAGTAGGCGACAACTACCTTGTTAATTTTCCCAAAGGGCCCATTCAAATTGGATCACGGACAAATCAAAGCGAACCTAACTGCCTGGATACCTTTCTGCACAACGAAATTCGTCATGTGCCTACTCTGAGTAGGCGGGTGCGAGCGGAATCGATCAAAGAAAAGCGGGCATCATCCACGCCAAATCATTGTACCGGCGGCTCTGTTCTCTCAGTGACGTGATTTCACCTTCACCTGTGACGTAGCACGGCGAACCGCGAATTGTGGATCAATAACGTTTATTAATTTCGGACAGGGCGGTACTGACAGAATTTTAGCATATAGTGTGTTCGAGAGTAATTAGAGAGTTATCGAAACTCAAATACAGACCTAACATTATTAAAGGATCCTGTAATAAAAACGATGGTCGGATATTTGAGCTATCGAAACGACTTATGACATTTCCTTTATTTTGACAGTTATGAGAAGCTGTTTAACACAGAAGATTGGGGTTATTGTCAAAATAGGGGATCTTTCATTTAAATATGACTATCCTTGAGTATGAGGGGCTCATATTTTATTACAGCCACTTTAAAATCTTTTGTGGATGCGCATGAATAAATGTCAAAATAATGGTGACTTTATTTAGGTTAGGCCTTTAGTTGCGTTTCGATAACTCTATATTGTAATCCTGGGCAGCTTATATGAATAATCTAGATTGGGTGGATAATATCCTATCGGTTATATTTAAGTTGCAGGATTGAGTGCCTACAGAAATGCTTAAAACCGGAAAAGTTCGAAAAACACAATTGCAAAATATACTCTGACAAAAAAAAATTTACACATAAACAGCATTCAAATATAACATGAAAAATCTATATTGGAAATGATAGTAAAAAACAATGACAAAATGCCCAAATAACAAAACAAGTTGTCAGTATAAAAATGAATCAACATGAAAGATAAGACCCAAATAAGAAAATAGTGTGAACGAAATCCGACCAAACAGGATATTGACATGATGCGTGTTGCCAGAATTTTCGATATTCACGGATATCTGTGACCTAGTATAGAAGAATGATGTTAGGTCATCCAAATGGGTGTGTGACTGTTTTGAGAACTTTGCAAATTTTTTTCTAAGGATGCTGTTATGTATCATTCGATATATTGATAAATATTGATTCAGATATTTCATAGTTTTCCTCTATAATGAAAAAACCGTATACACTCAAACGCCCATTTGCTGGATCTAAAAGGCACGTTTGCATGTGTACAGGGTGTGCAAAATTGGTGATACTTGAACTACATATTTTAAGCGAAAGGGATAGAGGAACATGAATGAAACATTACAGTTGTCTTTTTCAGGGAAACTGAAAATGCTATCAACTGCATCCTCTGTCTTCTTTTATTTTCGAGTTATATGCCGAAATTGAAATTTGGGCGATTTAAACTTTAGGTAGTCATCATCTTCGTTTCTGTGTGCTGGGATGTTGAAATTAAATCATTTTACAGACACTTTTTTCATACAATCTAAAACCGTACTCTGCTTTTTCCAAGAGGACTAAAAACACAACTTTATGTTATAGTTATAGCTCAGCAAAGAAACCTTTCGGAAAAAAACATATTTTTGAGTAAGAGAATAAAACGGAAAACAAGAAATTCTTTGCCTTTACGGAAGCCACATCGAAAACATTTTTGAGATATAGATGAATTCAAAATAGTAATCATCGAAATGATATGGGATACTGATGATGCCAAACAAGGCTGAAACCGGTATATCTCTCATCTCAGTGACAAAATCTAACATCATTTCTCCAACCTCATAATAAAAGATCTCTGAGCCTGGGAATGAAAAATGGTATTCATTTCGATGATTACTATTTTGAATTCATCTATGTTTAAAAAAAAACATAGTACGCTACTGGATTGTATGAAAAAAGTGTTTGTAAAATGTTTTCATTTCAACAGGATAATGACCACAGTTGAAATCGCCGAAATTTAAATTTTGACTTATGAGTCGAAAACCAAATATGATGGAAGAATACAGTTGATGGAATAAGCAGTTTCTCTAAAAAGAGAACACCAGAATATGTCATTCATTCTCTATCTTTCTCGAGTAAAAAGTCTAGTTTAGGTAACCCCAATTTTGCCCACCCTGAATGGTTTCATTGGAACTTTTCCAAACGCCTAATGTGTACCCGATCTCATTATAGGCATTATAGTCAATCCCAGAGTTTCTCGAAAAAGAATAAGGATGAAGTAGTAGCGAATTCAATTAACAGTGCTGAGCGTTAGAATACAGAAGACAATCCGTGTTTGACGACTAAAACATTGGATGTCTGGACATGAAAATAAATTCAACTGAGGCATCTCTTTCATGGCAATCAACATTGAGTTTCCAAGAATTCTTTTCATTTTCTAGCTCCTAAAGGAAATTCCGCTTCGTGCAGAAAAAGTCTTAATCATTCAGAAATGTCTCCTCATCGCTGAATAACTCTGTTTGTCTTCCTCGCGAATAAAATAGTACGAAC
The DNA here is from genome assembly GCA_038502775.1 of Hippodamia convergens. Taxonomy (NCBI): domain Eukaryota; kingdom Metazoa; phylum Arthropoda; class Insecta; order Coleoptera; family Coccinellidae; genus Hippodamia; species Hippodamia convergens. The sequence goes on from CM076610.1 coordinate 48,765,256, forward strand.
TTGCTATGTCAGGGAAGCCTGGCTTGTCGATAATATTCACCATAAAGCGGTCTCGAAGACAGTTTCATTCGTATTCACCAGTCGGACCAAGGAAGATTGAATTGAGTATTATACCTTACAGACCTTACGGAAATGGAGATGAAATCTGAACGAGTGGATGGTAGATCAGAATGAGCATGAAGGTTATAGCCACTATAGCCAGTACCTTCTTGCATTCGAATAACCGAAAACTTCTTCTTTTTTTCTCTCTCAGTCTCTGGGTGAACAGATGATATTCTTGTCACCCATAATATCCGAAAAAACATTCAAATATAGTATATAACATTACTAGCAAGGTAAGAGGGTTTTTACTAGCGATTGGAGGATATAACTGACGAGCCGCAGGTGAGTCAGTTACCTCTTTGAGCCAGTAAAACCTTGCGTGTATTGTTTCATATTTTATTTGTTTCTCATTTGTAAAAAGGTTAGATAATTTCCAAAAAAATCTCAATAATTTGTCGCAAATGTCGTAAGCTATGGAAGCGTTGCCATGAACATGTCTGTTTATTTTTCTTTACATTTGTTTTGGCGAAAGCGAAAATGAATGTACCAAAAGAAATTATTGAGGCATCCAGCAGTGAAGCATCAAGTTTATTACCTGCAAAATCAGCTTCAAGGTACGAGCGATAATACGACGACTACAAAAAGTGACAAAACAAAAATAGTGTGATTGGGTAACTGAAGATGTTTTGTTGGTCTACTTGAATCAACTATCAGCTAGATTCAGCCCTAATACTTTATGGGCAAAAGGGTCTATGCTGAAAAGCTGCTTGGAAATGAAAGAAAATGCCCCTGTTCGCAGGTTTGTTTTCCATAAAAAATTTATTGAAAAATATGACGTTTAGTTGTCATTTGCAGATTTCAAAAGGGAATAACGTTTCTGAAACGAAAACATGAGCGTTATACGCCAAAGAAGGCCAACTTCCTTGGAGGCCAATCGGCGCAATCCACAACCAACCACACAAAAGACATCAAATGACGTGGAAGGCTTGAATAGATCATCGTATCCTGCTGTAATTCAGCACTAATTGATGCAAGCATATCAATCTCGGATGAATATCGAGCCTGAATGGCTGGTATTCAAGGAAGTAGGCGTATTGCATTGCCTCTTATTGTTTCCGATACAAAAGTTCGCCGATGAAGACATTATAGAAATTATTTTGACACCGCGCTGAACTCCTTTTGTTGTCGGAGTGAAACTGGCTCGAGCGTTCGAGATTTTTTAATTACCCTCCTCTATTTCGAAGCTTTTGTGTTTCTATGAATGACGGGTATATATTACCTGTCATTCGGGAAGTGAAAGATTAGAAAGCAAATAAATAGTTCATTGTTGCATGGAAATCGATATAGAACGCAACAGACAGCCGGAGTTATGGTACGGAGAAGATTGATTGGACCACCAAAATAATGAGATGTGAAAACTTGAATCATAATGAAAGGCGTTCTACTAACAGCTTTCATATAGGAAATGTTTTCCCCTAGAATTCCAGATTTTGACAAGTGGCCGATTGAACTTACTATTGGTCTCAATGGAACAATAATACATAAACCTACAAAATTGTTCTGAAAAAATTTCCTCCAAGATTTTTTTTGGGGAAATCGTTAGAAAAGCTTCACAAATCTGACTTGAAAAATGTGGGATCGCTCAAAAGATTTTTAGATGATATTTATCTCGAGAATGAAAGGTTTTCGTAAAAATTTTTAGGGGCAAAAATTTTTTCTTTCATAGGAATATTCATGCTTATTTTGTAGACAGTACAGGGTGGGCAAAATTGGTGATTCCTGAACTACAACTTTTTAACCGTGAAAGATAGAGGACAATGAATTACACGTTACGTCAACTGCATTCTTCTATCATCTTTTGTTTTCGGGTTATAGGCCCAAATTGAAGTTTGGGCGATTTCAACTTTGGTCATTATCTCAGTTTCTGTTTGTGCTAGGATGTTGAAAGGAAAACATCATACAGGCACTTTTTTCATAGCAATCCAGTGGCGTACTTTGTTTTTCCCAAGGGGTTTCCCCGCTGAGCTATAACATAAAGTTGTGTTTTTTCTTATGGAAACAATAGTTTGAGATGGCTTAGAAAGAATCGTCATTTTTTTCCTGTTTCAGAAACATGTCATACATCATACATCGCCTTCAGATTCATTCAGATATCATGAAAAATAAAGTTTGTATTTGAAATTTGAAATATTGAGTATCAAGTAGTCTGAATCACAGAATAATGTCTCTTCACATGGTGTCATTATTTCGCCAATGAATACTTGATTCAATTCTCCTCAGTTTGATCTCTGTTCAGAACTACTGTCAATTATTAGAATTCGAAGTCATTATTGCCGGCATTATAGAAATGTTTTCAAAAACTGATAATATGATATGTTGAAATGTTTTATTTCAGCGGCAATAATGACTTCGAATTGACAGTTGTTCTGAACAGAGGTAAAACCACGGAAAATTGAATCAAGTATTCAATCGCAAAATAATAATGACACCATGCGTAGAGACATATTATTCTGTGCTTCAGCCTACTTAATACTCAATAATTAAAATTTCACAAACAAACTATATTTTTCATGATATCTGAATGAATCTGAGTGTGATGTATGATATATTTCTGAAGCGTAAAAAATTGAGATTCTTTCTAAGCCATTTCAAACTATTGTTTCCATGAGAAAAAATACAACTTTTTGTTATAGGTCAGCAAGGAAACCACTTGGGAAAAAAAAGTATTCTACTGGATTGCTATGACAAAAGTACCTGTATAATGTTTTGTTTTTATTTCAACATCCTGCACAAACAGAAACGGAGATAATAGCTAAAGTTGAAATCGGCCAAATTTTAATTTTGGCATATAACTCGAAAACAAAAGAAGATAGAGGATTGCAGTTGATGGCATTATCAGTTTTTCTGAGAAAGACCACCGTTTCTCTATCTCTCACGGTTAAAAAGTTGTAGTTCAAGTATCACCAATGTACATGTGTCTACAACACACATAGATCAGGTTTTGCTCTATTTTGTTTATCAACTTTGCCAATTTCATGAATTAACAATTATACTTCATTTAGTTTTCCGATATATTTCCCATTAGTTAACATCCTAAGATTCATAGAAATTTTGTAATTCTGAAATCTTGAACGCTCGAAGGCCAGTCTACATTCCTCCTGAGCTTAATATAGGTAATATTTCTGTTTTCCACAATTCTTGGTAATCATTATCAATTACTTCAATACATTCATGAATTCAATAACGTTAACTACTGCATAATGGAACTTGAAAAGTTTAGAACGGTATAGGCTATTACAATATAATTTTATGCGGTTGCTTTTATGATCCATAGGTATAAATGTAACTGAGTACTAGAAATGGTGGTTCGTTATTCTTGTATTCCTTACTCTTCATAAAAATTCTTTATACAATCATGAAAAAAAAATTTCCCACATTACTTACACAAGAAGTTTTTGGTATGTAAATTTGAAATAATTGTTGTTATGATAAGTATGAATTCTTGTCATTTTAAAATAATCGTAAGAGTGTTTGCATCACAACAACTTTTTTCTTTCTTCTTAAAAATAATCGTAGTTTTGAGATCTATCGCAGAAATTAATAAAACAAACAAGTTTCGTTGCGAGAGTTTTTGAGGTAGCAAGAACAAAATTTAAAAAATCAATATACGTATTTCGTATTCTTCTTTTTTTGCAGTTCTCAAATATTCTGGACATAACCCATTTTCGAAAAAAAAAATGTATCATTTTTCCCCTTAGACTCCAACGCAATTGTAAAAAGATTAGGTTTCAATTTGAAAAACAAAAATTATGGTCAAATTGTGATTAATATTAGAATGAGAATAAAGAACGCAATACGGAATGTGGTTCAGTTGGGAAATATCGGTCTAAGGAACAAGAACACATAACACGCAACAATTCCTACACGACGTTTCGGTCCTTCATAGGACCTTCTTCAGGTATCAGAATAATCAGTCACATCCCACGTAAAATATTTCATATTGGAAGATTATCAGTTTGCTAAAAATTTTTTTATAAAACACAGAGAGACTCTTTCAAGGCACGCAAAACTCAAATCTTATTTCAAGGACATCTTGATTATTATCGTTTAGAATGATGGTGAGCAGAACGAATTGAATTGGGACACGAATTCCTTATCATTGCTTTTGAATAATTTGAGACCAATTAACTACAACCAACCTGAGTAGTAGTAAGGATAAAAACTGTCGTGAGGATCAAGGATATTCCTCTGAACTCCTCTTCATGACGTATCCATACTTTCTACAATATATGTCGTTATTTATGTACGACCAAGGTCTTAAAAATAATTCCTGAATGAATCGACAGATACAGGTGGCAAATTGAGGAGAGAAACTTTGCAAACGACTCTCATCAATAATTCGACGGAATTTTCTCATTTCCAATTAAAAGTGGAAAAAAGGTACCGTAATTAGCCGAGAATTCGGTCCGATCGTTGTCGCTCAGGACGAAACTCAAAACACGTTACAACGAAATTTACGTCTACAACTTCTCAAGAATCCTCGTTATGGAAGGCCGGCGTCTCCAGGAACCAGTTTCCTTGTCGAAAATATTTCGAGAAAAAAATGGTGTACCTCCGTTGCCTTGAACAGGTGATATGGTTATCTGTGCCAGATTTTGAATAGTAACTTTTTTATACTCGTTTTGGGACGCCTTATGTTGTCGATTTGAATTCGAAGGTTTCACTTTCCTCAAACTGGCTCAATCTAAATTTCCCCTTTGATAAATGTTCACCCTCTTTTTTACTTTGTTCCTAACTATGTAAACTATGTTTATGATATTTGGAATTTTTGATAGGTTGTCTTCAGACTAAACTTTTTGGAATAGCATGTGAAAATGAATTGTTAATAATCTTTTTTCACCGATTCAAACCTACCCATGTGAGTAGGTCCTATATGGTTTTTAATCAAGTGTATTTATTGGAAACGAAAAGAAAGTAAAAATATTTTCAGGGATGAACACATATTCACAAAGATCTTCCCAAATGCGTCTACTGCAGCACAGCCATTGGGAATTTTTTTTCAATCTGATAAATTATTGTAATAGATTCATGCACTATAAAATTCTTCCGAAAAATAGCAGAATATTATTTCAGAATTAACTATATCAACATATTTCTCGGAGAATGAAATGATACATCTTCAACAGGTCTTGGTTCTTTAATCAACAAAATAATAAAAAAGTCTGAAATGAATATGATCTGATATGAATGATGATATTCTGGTAGTATCACACATTGATGTCGATGCAGGTACCCAGTAGATCTTGTAGAAGAAAAGTGAATATTTCAAATTTCTCGAATATAATAGATTTTAAGTCCAAATATCTTGATTGAATTTCATTGTTAAGGTATACTGGAAGGTTCAAAAGCCTGAAAACGGTAAGATAATCGGAATTCTGATACTGGGGTCAGTAATTTCTCCCGAGGAATTGGCCAATCAGATTTTCGGCACAAAAGGACTTTATACAAGATATAAGCCCTACCTTTGAAATTTCAAAGTCAAACCTATCTTTTTGATTGCAGATTGGGATTTAGCGGGAAATTTTTCATCCCAATTGATTAAAACCGAACATTCTTTATCCATATTTGGCCACTATGCAGCGTGTTTTGTTCATAAATCAAAGTTGGATCACAAATCTCGCATGAGGCCCCAAATCCGATGGGCCCAATCGATTTCCCGAACAAAATTACTAAGTACCTCAGTATTAGAATATGAATTTCCACATCCTTGTCTGAATAAACGCCCCTAATTCTTGAACAGAAAACGCTGCCTCAATTTGAACGAAAAAATTCTTGGTTTCAACCAATTCGGTCAAAATTTGACTGGATCATTAAATTTTAATTCAAATCTCTCAAAACTCAGGGTCCCTTATTTATACTTCTAACAACATTTTTTTTCGATGATTATTATATCTAGTAGATGAAAAGAAATGCAATTTCATGATTAAGAAAGGGAAAGACTTGAATTATTTTTTTCTGATTATGTACAGGGTGATTGTTTATATTTTACTCAATAGCTATCTCAGTTAATATTGGTCGTAAAAAAACGTTTGAATGGGCAAATATGAAGTATTTGTCATGGGCATTCAGAATTCATAAAGGCATCGAAAACCTGAAAATTTGTTGTGAACTATTGATTTTTAAATGGTACATCCTGTATTCTATTTTACTAATCGGTAGAGCTCTTTTTTCTGATTTCAAAAATATATACTTTATTGAGGTTAATTTCGGCAGTGTTTGAAAAATATAGATTTTTTCGTCTTAATCTAAGGCAGCTGTGTAAGGCCACTCGAGAATGCTGCGATTTATTTATATCGAAATTCTGTTCTATGTCCTCCTGATAGTCCCTACTTAACCTCCTTTCACACTTTTTTATGGAGATATTCGAAATATAAAGTGTATATGGCCCCTCCGCAAAATATTAAAGAGATTAATTTCAGAATAGAGGAAGAAATAATTGAAAACCTCAATATATTTCATAAATGGTGAGGAAAACCCTTAAAAAATAAATTAAAAGAAATCGACTAGTGTAGACTTATATGAGGGTCATTTGAACACTTAATTCAACTTTTAGTTAATATATAAATAACATAAATATCAGTTGTTTTTTTATCCACGTTTCCTTTGATCAAAGAAATCGCATTGTTCTCGTGTGGCATTCCACAGCTGCCTCAGATTTAGGAGAAATTATCTATATTTTTCAAAAACTACCGAAATTAACTCGAATGAAGTTTATATATTTGAAATTAGAAGAAAGAGCTCTACCGATTAGAAAAATAAAATACAGGGTGTACCATTTGAAAAACAATAGTTCATTACAAATTTCCAGGTTTTCGATGCCTTTATGAATTTCTTAGTACTGAATTCTGAGTGCCCATAAAACATACTTCAAATTTGCCCATCCAAACGTTTTTGTACGACAAATATTTACTGAGATAGCTATTGAGTAAAATATAAACAATCACCCTGTATATAGATGTATATAGATAGAATTGTTTTCACGTTCTCATGAAGCAGCGCCTTGAATACTTCACCTGATTAATAATTATTTTGATTTAGTGAAACCTAAACACTACATCCATGTCTGAGTACCTATGGGTATGTCTGTGACTGAAACACTTTTATAAAAGAAAACTCTAATTCATTCTATTCGATTATAATGAAGAGTTGAGCTCTAGACTGATTCTTTTAACTGTGAGTTTTACAATTCGCAATTTCCTGTAAGGCGGAGAGTGTGACAGCGAAACCCATATAAGATACAAAGAAAGAACAATCGCAAAAATTATTAATCCCAACTTCAATCATAATTGCGACAAATTATTAAAACAAAGTTCATAATCATGGAATAATGAACGTAATACTGTCGAGATCCACGCTAACGATGATCTTTCAAATAACTACTTAGGTAATCCTCCACGATTCATATTTTTCCAGGTGTCAAGAATAGATTTATCGTAAATTAATCCTTTCTTTTGTCGCGATCGATTTTGATGTGTACAACTTGGCGGATATGCATTTTATAACCAATAAAGTATATCTTCGTGATAAACATATATAATATATTATGAAATTATTGGTAGATGGGGATATCTGGGAATACTTCGTACTGGAATTATAATCGAATGAAGTTTCTCGATGGTATGGAAATGATTGTGAGGTGTATATTCAACTAGCTGACACGGCAGAATTCGTACTGCCTCAATCGATAAATAAAATAGCAACTTTAATATTATAATAAATTATTATGGTATAATACCTTGAAAGTGGACATAAAATTGTCCTGTAAAATTAGTCCAGTCAATGAGGGCCCTCCTACCCTATGCCGATTTATGCTTATTATTTTTAAGGGGTGAAAACAATACCTTTATCCAAAATTAAAAGAAACTTGTTCTAACGTGAATCAAAGTATTTTTCGGGCCTCAGTAGCGTTTTATGAAGTTTAATGAAGGTCTTCATATACAGGGTGAGTCGAGAGGAACGGACCAAACTTCAGGTGTGTATTCTGCAGGTCGAAATAGTTTCAAAAAACTCATATGTTGTTATCCGATTTTCATTTGTTTTCAAACTATAGCGTCATTATAAAAAACAACATTTTCTACATTAAAATGGTTTCATTTATAGCATTATTTTAATAAATGCTCAAAAATCCCGCCATTAACCTCCAAACACATTTGACTTCGTCTGCGATGGGCTCTTGTTGCTTTTCTGATTGATTTGTGTCTTTCTTTAATAAGCAATGCCGCATTTCTTATGCGTCGAATTAGGGCATCCCGAGTGTTAACTTTTACTTTGTATACCTCGTTCTTGAACCAGCCCCACAAATAATAGTCGAGTGGTGTGTCATTTGCATTCGGATGTTTAAAGGAACGTCCTCCAGTAATGCTATTAACTCATTTCGCAAAAAAAAATGAGTCAGCACCTATAGCATTTGTGATAAGAAGCGATAAACTAAAAAAAAATTATTTATTTGAAATATTCTAATTACCCTATAGTTTGAAAACAAATAAGAATCGGATAACAATATATGAGTTTTTTCAAATTATTTCGACCTGCAGAATACACACCTGAAGTTTGGTCCGTTCCTCCCGACTCACCCTGTACTTCTAGACTGTATGAACCACCCCCTTTCAGCATAAAATGTGTATAAATGGGTCTTCATTAATATAATTAATTAATTTCAATCAATTTTATAACAGTATTTTGGATCAATATTAGTTTTAGTTATTTTGATTTTTCATCCCCTAAAAGCAACCCCTATCTGTTCAAAATAACAAAATGAAAATATAATTTAAAAATTTCATTTATTCATCACTTTATTCACGTCAAACTATGACTTTTTGAGTCAAAAAATTAATCTGATTCTGAGTGGCTGTCGCCACTGCCAATTATTTCTTCATCTTTGCCAAAGATTGGACAACTGTTTTGGCAGTTAACACCTACACATTTTGCGTTACAAAAAAGGCTGCATTTTCAGCAATTTTTGTGGTGCAGGTGTTTTTTGCATTTTTGTGGGCTGCAAATATTTATTGGTATTATTCCAACCGCAATCAACTGAATTGAGAGCTCTATTACCTAGCCAAATTTGAAGTTGTTGATTTTAGGCAAGCATTTATTTCATCGGCAGTCGTCGATTTTGGAATTAACGGTGATGGTTGTCGGAAGTCACCAGACAAAAGAATCAATGCGTCCCCAAAACATCCGTTTAGGCGACTCAAAATACTCAGTAATTGTTTACATATTATATAATTGTAGAATGGAGTTTTGTTCAAAACATTCCGTCATAAAATTTTCCGTAGTGTTCGGAAGAAAGATAGGTGTATTAACACATGGACTCAGATGCGTTAATATTATTAAAAAATGTAGTTCACCGAATTAATATCAAATATAATACTTGCACGAAAATGCTATTAACCGTAGCGACACCTACTGGCAGTATTCGCAAGAAGAATAATTATTTCCTATTTTTTTTTTTTCATTTCACCAAATTTCTCAGAGTTTTAATGTATTTTATGTTAACCCCGCCGTAGAAGAATCTAAAAAAAAACTTTCATAACAAACAGTTCATCCAATCTTGAGTTATAAATGGTGTAACCAACAAAATGGCCGACTTAGTTTTATATATTAAGATTTTAGAATTGGTTTCGAACTCTGATTCAAATAAACATCTTGGTTCAGCGATGAAATATTAGATTCATTATTAAGGTAACAAAGGAAATGATATTACTCGTAATCGTATGGTTATCGTATCGTAATCAATATTACACAAAATATTGTAACCTACTGCAATATTTTTCCATTTGAAATTTCATTTGTCGTTTTCTTCATCAAATCAAAAGTTAACTAGAAAGTTTGATACATCGTTGAAAAGGTCATTTTGAGTAGAAATCAAAAATTGTCAAGGATAAACGGCGTACTGTTTGTAATAAAAAAGTCAGAATTAACTCCTCCGGTCAAACCAGAAGTGACTTTGAATTTTTGTTTTTCTCAGTTGAAGTATCCTTGCACTGATTGGAGCACATGAAATTTTCAAATGTTTATGTTCCAAAATGGCTGAGATAATCCATTAGATTATCCGGTTTGGGTATATTCATGTAAAAACTTCATGATAATACGTACAAAATTAACCCTGAAATTTATTTATCTTTAATCTTCATAAAAGCTGATTTGTTGTTGAATTGATTGGAACCCTAGAAACGAAGATAATATGGGAACTTTAAGAAAAACTAAAATGAAGCTGTAAGTTTCCAACTTATTATCTCAAAATTCCGAGATTTGCCCCTTTTTATCCTAAAGTTACTATCAGTTTACATTTCGTTGTCATTGATTTGAAATTTCGACAATTTAATCACTCCGATTGTTTACTTAGGAATTAGTAGATCTGGAGTATCATGAAGTTCTCTTGCTCTATGGATATCGTTGCTAGAGAAGATCCCAAACTCATTCATGATGTCATGAGCAATAACTCAAGTACCTCACAGTAGGAATCGAATCAGCTCCTCTGCCTCCCATCAGCCAACCTCACGTCGATGATAAGTCACATCGGCCGATGAATTCGAACGAAAATAAAACGATGTTTATGAGCAAAAAGCGGCTGTTTTATGTGCACAACCGTACCACGATGATCTCGGGTTCACTTGATAATGTCTATAAAAGACCACTCTCAATATCGAAGTCGTGCAACGGGTAACGTTATTCCTATTTTCACATCATGTTGCGAAAGTTCTCAGTGTATATTCATTATTATAGAATAATCGTTCTGCTTGTGCAACGGGTTCATTATGTCCTGAGTTATATGGGTATGAGGACAAAATTCAGCAATCTCGGCTTCAATTTGGTTCGTTCTGTCGCTGATTGGGGCGCCAAGAAGGTTTCATTATCCGTATATCGGTACCTACTTCTTTATTTATCATTTTATCGATTTCATAGGAGGCAGAGACGAAAATGGATGACAGGTGACGTGAATAGACGTTGATATTGTTTCGTTAATTGGAACAGCGGTGAAACTCCATATTTTCTGATTCAGCTCATTGAAATTGAATTTGGCCTTCTCGAAGAATAAAATATTATTTATTCCAATTATACATGTACGGAATTGAGTAGGACTTTGGCACTGTAAAACGTAATGAGCTAATCAGAAAATTGTATTCGAAGTCTTCTCTGATATATCGATGTCAGCCGGTATATTTATACGAAGAATGTTATGGTACCCCGTTCTTTTTTTACCTCAGATTAGGTTCTTTTTGCTTCAACATTTATTGTACTATTTTAGCTCTCTAATTCATAAGAATATATATACACTGCGCAAAAAAAAAATTTACGCATATTCTGAAAATCTCAATTTTAATGAAAGTTAACTCTACATTGACTTTATAACTTATTTTTTATATTCTCTCGGAAAGGTTTTGAACGAAACAAGACACCTTAAATGGAAGAAATATTCAGGATTTCACCAAATCTTATGTGAAAGAAGAGAAATGAACAATTTTCAAAATACTGATAAGTGATTTAATACTTGGTATTCCCACCTCTTGCGTTAATTACAGCTCGGCAATGACGGTTCATACTCAAAATGAGTGATCTTAAAATGTTCTGATCTAATCCTTCCCAGATTTCTCCGAGTTGGATTCCTAAGTCATTAATTGTAGCTGGATGATTTTCTGAACTTCTCAGCCTTCTATTGAGGTTGTCCCAAACCTGCTCAATCGGATTGAGATCTGGACTTCTTGCTGGCCATTCCATTCGAGAGACTTCAACCTCTTCAAGGTACTCCTGAACGATGCGCGCACGATGGGGTCTGGCATTATCGTCCATAAAAATGACATTTTCACCAAAGTATGGGGCAATTGGCACTACATGCTTTTCAAGAATGTTCCTTATATACTTATCAGCATTCATAGCTCCATTATCAACGACCACTAGGTCTGTGCGAGCATTCAAAGATATTCCACCCCATACCATAATCGATCCTCCCCGAAACCAGTCGTATTCAGGAAATTGCACTGGGCATATCTTTCATGTGGACGTCTGTATACAAGGGAACGTCGATCACAATGGTAGAGGCAGAGTCTAGAATCATCTGTGAAGAGAACTCTTTCCCAATCGGCATCTTCCCAATGGATATGCTCCCTCGCAAAATCCAAACGCGCCCTTCGATGGGCTGGGGTAAGAGCTGGGCCTCTTGCCGCGACACGAGGCCTTAAATCATGATGACACTAGAGGAAAGTTTTTTCCAAACAGACACGTTTTAAGGGCAAGAATAAGTCCCCATTGCTGCTGTCTTGTACCGTTAATATTTTTACGAGATTTCTCCAGATATTCTGACAAAAATTAAAAATAAGTGTGTCAGTCCAGCACTTTCAAGTTGTGTCCAACGAAAATTGTTTAATATGATTATGCCGAAATTGTGTCAACTTATGTCATTCAGATCTCAAAAAAATTAACAGGTTTTTCCTCATATGAAGAAAATAAGAAAAATTTGTAAGTTGTAGGAAAATCAACAAAAGTGTGTTTGAAGTTGGCCCAGCACTTCTGGATTTTCGAGAAAATTTTTGTGTACTGAATTGTGCTAGGTTTGTTCTGCTCCGTACCGTCCAAATTTCGTTTTTATTCCATAAGGTTCTGAAGATATTTCACAAAATGTGTTGTACGAAGCACAATTTGCGAAATATCTTGGGAACCGTGTGGAATTTAAACAAAATTGAAACGGCACAAAGCAGCACAAACCTAGCAATATTCAGGACAACAAAAACTTCTTCGAAAATCCAAAAGTGTTGGGACAACCCACTCACATCGTGAAATTTTATAGATCTATTGAGAAACCACTGAAGATCACTCTTCAGATTTTCTGCGATCTATTGAGATCCGACACGATTCTTACTTTCTTTCAGTCCGATAGATGTTGCTGTAAACACGTTTCCAATACACTCAATACAATGTTCCAAAATTTTGAGAGATTTCCCAATCTATCGGTCTATGGTGTGTCATTCCAACTGATACGCTATCTGTCTTGTCTTTGCTCGGGTAGAGCAACTTCATTTACTCTTTAATCTTTTAGAATAGCAGCGTCTCCACATGGATGTCAGATAGAAACTCTACCGTCAAAGATCTATAAATATTTCACAACGATTTCAGATCGAAAATAATCTAGCAGATTCTTCAGCTAACACCGGCGTCATTCCTCTTCCTTTCGAATTTCCTATTTTCATTCACATTCCTCGGACATTCCGAGCTCTCCAAGAATTCCGTTTTATATTCAGTAGAACGGCAATTATGTTGTTTAGCCGAGCATTTGAATACATTTCAGAGTCTATAATCCGATGGAGAAGTCTTGGGGATGTTGACTCAAACTGCACGGCACAGCCTTGAATTAGAATAAGCCTGTCTTGCGATAAAGAATCTATCGGTAATATTATTCAGACGGCCATAAATATTGCTGGACACGGACGATGCGAGCCCGATGAAGTCGAATCGAATGAGAAACTGTTTATACAGGTGTCCGGAAGAGTCAGGTTTAGTGGTCAATCTGAGGGGCCTTGTTTTTTATTTGGGGGGAACCTATTCGAATTATCCACCGCAAGGTTCCCACCTTGGACCTCCGTTTTTCTTAATCCACATTGATGGTATCATCCTCGGTATCATCAATGTTTTCAAACTGTGCAGGACTGAGGGATACCCATATCAAGTATTTTTTTTTAGAGTGATACAACTTTGAGTTGGCAGTACTGCGTCATTTTACAACCTCTTCAACATTTGATTGTTGCATTTTTTTAGTTGGTTTTGACATTTCATAATGAATAGACGAGGAAAAAAGGCCTGCAAATTGTTGAAATTTTTCATCAAAATAATGCAAGTAAGACAGATCATAAGTGTGAGTGGTTGAGGGTATGACGAAGATTTTTTTCTTGTGAGAGATAATTTTGAAGATTGGAATTATGTCCTAATAAAGAATAATTGGAAAGTCCATGAATTCAGTATAATTTTGATCAAAGATGATAAAGTATAAAGATGGGAAACGAAGCGACTACAGTGATGTGAGCGACATCTGTAGTTTCAAAAGTAAACGGATTATGGTTAAAATATTTGATTAGGGTCCATTTGCCAAAGATTATTTAGAGATTATTAGTAGGCTGTTGTCAATTTCGAAAGAAATACTTGAAGGCTTAAATATTTTTGCTGAATGACCATTGTATTTTTTCGTATACGCGTATTTTCCACTGTAATAACTCGAAATCTACAAGAGTAACACTTAGCTCATTCTGTTATCTTTGTTTGTGTGTTTTTCTGTCATAAATTTTGTTTCAAAAACTGGCCGACATTTAAAATGCATGGTGATTAATTACAGAAATAATAGAAAGAATAATCTTGAATGTGCTTTCTTTCAATTACCAAAGAGAATGGAACGGTAAGTTTTGAAACTCGTATCATGTAACTGTCTTGTTCATTGCTTTTCATTTTCAGTGCTGTCAATTAGATAGAGTTTTCGGGGCAAAAATATATTGTTCTGGATTACGCATGAAGAACTCTTGCTGGGCTGAACTACAAGTCTTGTTGTACACCTCTGATATTTTTCTTTTATTGTTGTTCAAACATTCTGTAATTAACATACAGTGGACTCTTGTTAAGTCGAACTCCTAGAGACCAAAAGAACTGTGCGACTTATCCATTGTTTGGCTCACCAAACATTCGAGTTATTCAAATGATACTTCACTTCATTGAGAGAAAAACTCAGGTAAACACGAGCGTTTGAGCACTGGAAACATATCCTTAGAGGTTGAAAAATCGTATGAAATTCATCACGTGTGGTGATTTGTTTGCGAACCGAATCTTCTTCGGTCTCATTCATAAGATCAAATAGTTCCACTCATAGAGGCAATGGTGGTCAGAAGGACGACTTATAGAGGTGGAGGTTCTCTTAACGACTCTTCCAGCAGTTCGACTCATCTACTAGACTCTCTAGACTCATTGAGGTGAAAATACACTAGGTAAGATATGTAGGAATCGGGTCCATTTCATCGAGAGTTCACTGTATGAAAAAGTTCTTGATATTGTTGTAATAATTCTCTAATATGTGAATAAATTTTTGAAATGTTCTCAATTAATTATTGTATTGTAGTTGATTTTACACAATCATTTAGAATAAAAATATAGAGAATCCAGAAGCGTATTTCATTTGATTCAAAACAGTGTGTAGATGGAAAATATCATCCTGATCAAAAAGCGGAGCCCTGCTTTTGTTTTGTCGATCGGGATGTTTCTTTAAAAGCTCGACAAAGAATACCCAATTCAATGGAAATTTATGAGAATTAAAATTCGAATTTCGCGCCTATTAAAATAGTTTTCTGTACTGAATAATGTTTTCAGCGCCCTCTAGGTGTCAAAAGTAAGAAACTATCCAAAAATCGTAGTCGGATTTCAGTACCACAGATATAAGAGCGTTTCCCATCTTTCTAACTATAATCTTTGGTTTTGATGATTCGGGGTGGTTTTATTAGGGTTTTGATGCAAAGGCAGCACTGTAAAAAGAAGATCTCGACGTAACTTGACCAGACCAACGAAACCGTGAAACGTCTCGGAAACGCTGATCAACCTAAAAACTGGACCAATTCCGGAGTTCCCGGTTCCGCAAGAAAGCAACTCGACAGAACTATCGGAAAAGATGTGGAGCTAATGGATGTCGACCGCGAGCCCCATAAGGCACCGAATCCGTGCGATACACTTCTTCTCCAGCCGCCGCACGTAGGCGTGCCATCAGCCAACTTCGATAAACCATAAAACGGAATCACATTAGAGATGAAATCAGGCAGTCCTTCGAATTATGTAAATTCGGTCTTAATGTATGCCTCCAAATCCGTATCTGAAAATTATTGCCCCCGTTGTCAGCTGGATATTTATTATTGCATATTAAACTCATGGCCTACTTCATCCTGGTACGTTTAGATCGAACACTGAGTGGTTTCATTATGTTGTGATGTTGATAATATATCATGCGTGGAAATGTATACCTTTGTCGATTTTTAGAATTATGCATCATTCCTCGGCCATTGTTCTTCGATTTTATAATGGTTGATATGACTGCGACGACCGATTTACATTTTTGGGTTGGTGAAGTTTTGATTGATGGCTGCTGAGATGATGGCGATTTGATTTAGATGTTTGCGTAGTTGTTTTTCGGCTTCGATGCTGAATGCCGCTCCGACATTTCTATTTCTGTAATGAAAAATACGCCTTAGAGCATGAATACATCTAGAGTCATATCTTCATAGGAATTTAAAACGCTTTCCCACTTATGAAACCAATTGAATTACGATATGTTATCTACAGAAGTTGCTAGATTCATCACGAAGAAAAATCAGTAACGGATCGGAGATTTCCTACGCTTGAAAACTTTCGGGATTCCCCTACTTTTTCCATTTCTTTCAAAAATTTTTTTCAATGACAATGTTTTTGAAACGAACACTAATTTTAGTGATAAAATGTACAGGTAAACAGGGAGAGATGACGCACCTTTTTTGAAGTGCCGTAAATCAACTGTTTTGAACTAAATCAAGTTTCGAATCAAATCAATTCAAATTCCGTAATCTGTCAAATTTCGTAAGTCACACCAACTGCAAGATACAATACAAAAGTCACTAATCTGAATTTTTATTTGAATTTCTAGAGTTTTTCACAAAACTTGACTGAAATAGAGATAATATCGTTTAATACTCGTTGCAGAAGGCAATTCCAACACTCATGCTATCGAAAACTCGCTCCTTCGTCGCTCGTTTTCGAACTTCGCATTCTTGTTGGAATAGAAGCTCATTCTGCAACTTGTTTCAGAATATACTATTAAGAAATTCGATGAATGAAGATGACTTACGTTGCTAGCAATAGAAAAGAAATTTGTTGCAAATTTACCAAATTTTAAAGATGAAGTTATCGATCAGTTTGCTGCAAAGAAAGAATGTATTCCAAAAGGAGCGAGTTTTCGAAAGTATGGGTGTTTGAATTGCCTTCTGTCACAAGCATTAGACGGTATTTTCTCTTTTTCAGTCAAGTTTTGTGAAATTCATATTGTATCTTGCCAGTTAGTGTGACATTTCTATTGTATCTTGACAGTTGGTGTGATAGGATCAGAGGTCAGTACTGACAACTACAAAACGAAAAATATAACTGAAAACAATGCTGTAATGAATTCATTACAGTACATTCTAGTACATACTGTAATGAACTCAATGCGATACTGAAATAGAGAAATATATGTACTTTTCTTGTTAAATAAAATAAAAAGCTTTCTTCGATTTTTGTGAACCCCCGCTTCTAAGGGCCACTGACGCATTTTAGGAAATGTCTTGCATCCAAACATCATCGTTATGTTGATGATACTTCAAAAGAAAGGCAACCTGAAGATTTGCATAAAATATGTAGTACCCTCTTTGTAGAAAGATCCATTATATGTTGGCCCCCTGACACGGATTTATTTATTATCTGTCAAATTTATGAGAGAAAAAACAGTTCTGCCCATCAATATTTTCCAATGCAAAAATCACTTAACGTTATTTACGGAAATAATCCATTTATTTCAATAAAAATTCAATGAATTAGAGAAAACAACGTATAAAACTAGTACAGGAGACCTATTCTAGCACTCGTTAATCCAAAAACTCCCAACTTCAGGGCTCGATTTTGAATTTTAAACTAGTGAAAGAATATCAGTTCTTTCTGCACTTTATTATACCTAAATAACTATTCTAATTGCCTCTTGTACCAGAGACTGGGAGAGAAAATCCTAAAAAGAAACTATGAATCAGTTCGTAAAAATCAAAACAATCATTAAAATCAAATGCTTGAATTTCGAATGGTCGTCTCGTGTCATAAAACCTTCTTTACTCACTTTCCAATATCCTCGCAGTAAAAAATAATTGCTTCAAATCGACTTAAGTTCTGGTGGCATCGTTTACTTTCTTATCGAGGCAACGACCAAGATTTGGTGTATTAACATCAAAACAGCATGTAAAGAGTGTAATTCAATGGGACTTTGGCGCTTATCTCCAGCGTGCATCTCGGTGATGTAATTCTACGCTCAACACTTATGTTTATTATGAAACGTCGAGAGTAAGAAAAGCGAGTTAACACTCATTCTTCCATTCTCATTAGTCGTATCTGGGTTCGTTGAATTTTCATGAGGAGCGCCGATACGTTGTCTTTCGACTCTTCCCATGGCATACTGACCCTCGACTTTCGTGAATTTCATCTGATAACATATTTAAAGCACACGTGTGGACGTCTTTTCTTCTGCTGTCGATCTTCTGCATGAACTACAATTAAGACAATACTTATGGTGGTATTCTTCTTTCATCTGTGAGCAAATCTGTAGCTTTTCTTGATCTTACAGGTTTAACAGTGTTCATGTAGAAAAAATTGATGCCCAACTAAATTTTTCGATGAGGATTTTCACTGGTACCATCAGATCTATACCTGCTCTTTGGTTACCAGTCCTCTCAAATATTTCCCCTCCCCATATTCGCAGAGAGACAACAACTTTGAATTTTTGTAAGAAATTTAATTCCTTTCCAAATTCATTTCCTATACTCTCCTATATTCCAGGTGATAAGGTCCCCAAATTTTGGTCGAATTTTCTAATCGAAATGAATAGAAGCGACAAAGAAATTTGGCAATCTGAATGGAATGCACGCAGTTTTTTTCAACAAAGATATTATTACTGATCCTTCCATCAGAGTTCCTGGTTTTGACTTTCCCAGGAGAATATGGTCTGTTTTAAATTATATTAGGACAGGCCATGGACGATGCAACAGCATGCTCTTCCGATGGAATTCGGTTGAAAGCCCTAGATGTGAATGTGGGGAAAATGAGGAGACAATAGAACATATTATAAAAAGTTATCCCATTTATAAATTTCAAGATAGTTTCGAAGCTTTACATAAAGTACCTAACGTATGCATTTTTGAAATGGGTGGTTAATTTAAAAATATTTTAATTTATTCTAAATAATTGGTTTCTTTTCTGCTTTTGTCTTTTTTCATTTCGGATTAAGAATTTCGGTTCGATTTGTGATTTTCTGTGCCCACAGAAGGATAACATGAAGATGTTTCTCAATATTTCTCTAATATTTAATATTTTCAGTGAATTTTTTTCAACACGGGTAAAGTAAGGTTTTTTTTTTTAGCTGAGGTTTTTTACCTTTCCTCATTTGATGATACTGTAGACTTGTATGGTTTCCCTATGTTGCACTAACCTCAGTTAGGTACTTTTTTGTATGTATTGTATTATTTTAGCTCTCTGAATCAAATCACCTATTTATACAGGAATATTGCAATCCTGGACGCTTTTCGAAAATCTGAAGCTTACAGAAATCCGTTAATATTTGCGAGTCAGAAATTTCTTGTTTTGGATTAATCTAAGGGGTGTTGTTTTTTTCTAGGAACAAAAAAGACTAGAAATAATTTGTCCCTGCTCGTTTCAAAAGAAAGAAACTACTGACTTTCTCAGATTTTCAGATTTTTCGCACAAATTTTTACATTGTTTACAATTATAGTACCTACTCATGTAGCTTCTCTCGAAATATTCGGGGAATATAATCAATCAGAGCTTTGTTGTAGAATTTATTTCCAGTCCGAATGCCAAAGTTCCTCAGGTATACCTTCTGATTAGATTGAGGTAAATTGGACCAATATTGTGCACATGACAATCAGGGAATCCAATTGTCTTCTGTAATAAAGAATGTATTAGACAGTAATTCATATATTCATTCCCAAGTTTTCGATTTGCATCTATGTCTTATGGAACTATGAAAAAATATTTCCATTCTTGGGAAGTTTCTCCACAGAGTAAATCTCAGAATACATCGATCTATCTAATATTTGAGATTTAAGGAGGGCTGTTGTGTTGAAACATGAATATTATACACCATTTCTAATTGTAATTCAAAAATCGTCTATTGACATTCAGAAAAAATCACTTGTATTTCAGATTAGTCAATTGTATTTCAGAAAACATCAAATGTTATTCAGATTTGTCAATTGAATTTCAGACATATCAAATGAAATTCATTTGAGTGATCCGAAAAACCTTTGATGTTTTCTGAAATTCAATTGACTAATCTGAAATACAATTGACGCTTTCTGAAATTAAAGTGACAAATCTGAAATACACTTGACAATTTCTGAATTACACTTGGACATGGTGTAGTGAATTGGGTACCTATGTTATGTCCGAAAATTTTGAATCATAAATACCACAAACAACACAACAATTTGGTTAAACTGTCGACAAAAAACTCGCCTATCAGAGTGTAGATATAACATTAAAATGAAACAAACAGTAATTAACCACATAACAATCCACATTAGGCAAGAATCAGTAAGTGGATCATCATTTAAGCTCTTATAGAAGCTGATGACAGCGGAAGAGTGGTCGTAAATCATATCCATGCTGTCGTTTTGTCTACTTTTGAGTCCCGGTTTTGATTTATGACCGCCTTTGGATTCACCAACTTATCTCCCAGTGCATCATGAATCATCTGGAATATAGAAAGTAGTGAACAATGTGTTTCAATGTTCATAAGTTTAAAATTTTATAAATAGGTTCTTTGATGTAATTCATATGAGTAATTTTGTTTTTCTTGTATCAGTGTTCCAAGTTCCTTACTTTTAATTGAACCTGTAAGTAATGGGGGATTTTTCAATAGCTATAGGAAATCTCCTCGAGAAAAAAAACATAATATCAAGAAAAATGCATAGAATATTTATTTGAATATATAATACGGTCCATATAATTTAATGTTGGAAAATTATTTCAGGCAAATGTGGACCGCATGTGCCTCAAGTTGTCAATCCGCTTAGTCCAATTGTGGTATACTTTTTGCAACCTAAATCCTTTTGCAAAATTTTCAACATTGTTGTTCAACAGAGGCCCAATTGCTATTATATTTTTATCGGTTCGCACTGTAAGTAAACGTGTTGGTGCTTCAATGTAAATTTTGTCGAAATTTAGACAGAATAGCCCAAATATCCGCTTCAGTGGGTCGATTAAACTGACCATAAAATGACAAAAGCAAGCGATCAACTTCAACATAGCAGCATTTTGTTTTTGAAATTCAATGATTTGCAAACGTTGTTCATTTGTCAAGACGATTCATAGTTGAATTATGGACCAAACTGATGATGTTTGACAGTGAAACAAAACACGAAACGTGTTGAACTGATGTCTAAATCAATGGTTCCAAAAAGGTAATAGTTGAAAAATCAAAACCGTTATATCCATCGTATCGAGATTTCTCCAGGACAACGATAAAGTACATAAAAAGAGCTTTCAACATTCTTTCAGCACCTTCCGCATACAAAGACGTGGTTGAATCTATTCAAAGTATCGAGTTTCCATACCCACTCTAGAATTTCAGCTCTCAAATCGAACCGATAAATCGCATTAATGCAAACTTCCAGTATTCATATAGTTTTCGTGAGTCGTATTTAAGTTGAACAAACGACGGCCTTAATGGAAACATATGAATTCAGTGAGTAACAAGCTCACATGTTATTTACGGAGAGATTCAGATGCCCGGCATAGCGAGAACCCCGCTGAGCGCGGAGACTTCAACGGCGGAGCAAGCGAGAAACTCGCTCCTATTATTGCGCGGTCTCGCGTCGGGCGTAATCGAATTCATTCCTCGGATTTTTTTAGGCACCGGGGAAAGATGTTGATATCGGTATGGATATGTGGGCAGGTCGGCGACGTTTTACGACGGAAGTGCATTTGTTCAAAACGTAGCTAATAACATTCCGCAGTAAAACGGTTGTAATAAACAAGCGGTAGCTATCGATTTCGTATTTTAGTTGATTCGATTCACGTGACGCTTCAACCGCATCTTGGATAATCAGGAGATTCTGCTGAATGGAAAAATATCGTTGAGTTCCATGAAGTTTGCCATCTGGAGTTAAATCATAAAAATAAAATATTGCATTCAAATGGAATTATATCTAGAAGAGATAATAGTTGTTGCAATACTCTTTTAACAATTCCTTCATGTCCATCAGCGAAATTATGATGATGAGATTTGAGCTTTTCAACTGAGGTTGATATTTGGAAATCAACATAATGTTTCAGACTTTCTCAGTAAGTCGCCATGTTAATTTGAAATTCTGGATAGAATGATGAAAGATATGAATATTTGAATGCTTGAAAAAAATAGATTGAAGTGTTGGTAGAAGAAACGCAATCAAGGATGGACCCAGAATAAGATTTTTCATCGTGTAATGCCTCGTGTAGATATTCTTCTTACCTATCTTCAACAAACAAATGTTGAGAGATGGATAGATATCCATCTTTCCAGAGGGAATAATATATCAAGGATAAGAAATTCCATCGATAATGTTATTGATGAGACTTACTGCTTATGACGAAAATTTTGACTTACATTCACTTTCCAATAAAAAACTATTACAGCATTATTAAATTTCATTCATTGCTTTCATAGATAGTGATGTAATGAAGAGATTAACAAACTATAATCTAATCAGTTAGAATTCAAGATAAATTTTCAGGGTATATTCAGTGTATCCATGAAAAGAAATAAAATGATTTCCAAAAATTTATCATGATTTCAGAGGGGCTCTTCTCGAAGTGTATGAATTTGAAATAAAAATTATATACAAGGTGTACCAATTCGACGGCCTATTAGACGCTTCTGGAGAACTGGACCTATTTGAAATATGAAAATTGGGATTATGATATTGTTCGATATTATCAACCGCGCTAAAATATTCTTGAAGCCTGACCACTTTCACTTATACAGGAAATGAAAAAAAAATTTCAAAAATTTTTTTTCTGTTTTTTTCTTTTCCAATTTTGATAGAGTATTCAATTTTGCATACATTCGTATTCAAATCGTTGCATTCGTCGAAATTCTTTTCAAAATATCGAGAAAAAACTGAAGAAAATAGAGAGATAACAGTATTCGGTATTTTGTTTGTTATACGTATTCTAAATATCTTATGCACAAACCGTTTCCACATTTTTGAAGTTGAAGACTGTGGAAATATTGTACATTTCTTGAATTTTGAAAAACTCGTCACAGGGTGTTCCGAATTTTGGGACATAAATGGAGATCAAGATTGGCTCATAACTTTCGATTTTCGAATAAGGACCCTATTTTTCATGATTGCGTTGGATTCTTCGAATAAAAATGATGATAATGTTCTAACATGTTAATGCTCCTAAAATGAATAATTCTTGAGTTATTCAGGATTTTATGATTTTATGTCGTAATGTTTTATGTTCATAAAATCTGTTTTATGTCAACAATGACCACTAGTGACACACCTTTTTTCTGAATTCATATATCATTGTTGATAAGACATAAAATCAAAAAATCCTAAAAAACTCAAAAATCACCTATTAACTTTAGGATCATTAACATGTTAGAATACTATCATCATATTTCTTCGCAGAATCCAACGCAATCATAAAAAAATATTCTTCTTATTTGAAAAACGAACGTTATGAGCCAATTATGATCCCAATTTTTGACCCAACATTTGGAACACCCTGTGAAGAGTTTTTCAAAATTATAGGAATATACATTATTTCAACAGTATTCGACTTCAAAAATGTGAAAACGGTTTGTGCTTAAGATATTTAGAATAGAAATAATATATTGTTAATTTGTATTTTTTCATGACGTTTCCCAGTTTCATTATGAATTGATGTAATGATTTTTGGCGAATAAAGGTATTATTATTATTATTATAGGAATAACAAACATAAGACCAAATACTGTTATCTCATTTTTTCTTCAGTTTTTCCTCGATATTTTGAAAAGTATTTCGACGAATGTATTCAGAATTGAATACTCTATCAAACTTGGAAACAAAAAAACCGAAAAAATTTTTTTTTCATCAACTATATAACTGAAAGCGGTCAGGCTTCAATAATATTTCAGCTCGGTATATAATTTCGAGAAATTTCATGATCTCAATTTCAGAATTCAGTAATTATTCGTATATAACGTGTTGAAGGGACATTGGATTACTAACTATGCAGAAGTAGCAGATAGAATTAAAATGGCTAACTTTAATCATGGCTCTTTTATGTGAAACGAAGAGAGATACTAAATTGCCTTTAAGTGCTTTCAGGCTGCAAAAGTTTGGTCGTATCATGGTTGTCCTGAGCTACAAGGATCTCCCTTACAATTTTTCACAGCTCTCACTACACAACTACTTTCAACCTCTCTATAAGAAGTAAGAGGTATCATAATGAGACATCAAGTTTGTCCGTTGGTTCAATCTTTCAACGTTCA
This sequence comes from Hippodamia convergens, assembly GCA_038502775.1. Classification (NCBI taxonomy): domain Eukaryota; kingdom Metazoa; phylum Arthropoda; class Insecta; order Coleoptera; family Coccinellidae; genus Hippodamia; species Hippodamia convergens. The sequence continues at coordinate 48,789,629 of CM076610.1, forward strand.
GTTCAATTCTAAGCGAGAAATGAACGATATGTCAAATATTATTGTCCCCATGGTATATCCTTCAAACACCTGAATAATTGTCCGATGTGGCAACATAGCTAGTTCAAGACGGGACCGCCCCAAGGTTACATGCCGGAAGTATAGGTTTAATGTTGGGGTATATCCATCATCTCCACTCTAACTAGATCGAAATTGGCCATCTAAATTAAAACAAACACCCAAGAAACGCTTCCCCCAAATTATGCAACACCTGTTATTTCGTGTTGAACATGAGAACATTTGAAAAACCCGATTCCGCCTCTGCCCGAGCATGCAACGACAGTTCGAAACTCGAAATAGAAAGTGTTCTCACGATAGGATGAATAATCTGTCGGGTTCGCGAATCCAGGCATTCTAGATAAATAACTCAAACAATTACTCCAACAATAAACACGCCCACATTGTTTTGCATGCGGATCTTTCTTCTTTACGGCTCTTCCCTCGGCTATGAATTTCTCTGTCGCAATTGGAGCGAGTACCTCCCTTCGGTGGTAGAACTCCTTGTTCCGGGAGGAAATTAGTAAAAAGTGTAATACAAATTTTTTAGATATTTTCATTACCTACAACTTTGATTTTTTTCATTTAATTTTTCATTGATTTTTTTTTTCTTTTTCTTTGGGATTTTTCTCTCTGATATTTGTTTTTGTTCAAAAATCTTTATCATGAGAAGAATGAAACGAATTGCGGGAAAACAGTCAAGCTTACCTTCCATAGCCTAAGAAGTTGTAATGTTACTCTGGTGTGGAACATATGGAAGCAACAGAAAATTCATCAAACAAAAGAGAGCCATAAATGTTATCTATGATCCAAAATACACTGCGCAAAAAAATTAACGCACATTCTGAAAATCTCAATTTCAATGAAAGTTAACTCTACATTGACTTTATAACTTATTTTTTATGTTCTCTCGGGAAGTTTTGAATGAAACAATACACATTAAATGGATGAAAAATTCAGGATTTCACTGAATCTTATGTGAAAGAAGAGAAATGAACAATTTTCAAAATACTGAAATGCTGATAAGTGGTTTAATATGGGGTTTTCCACTCCTTGCGTTAATTACAGCTCGGCAACGACGGTTCATACTCAAAATGAGTGATCTCAAAATGTTTTGCTCTAATCATTAAGAGTAACTGGATGATTTTCTGAACTTCTCAGCCTTTTATTGAGGTTGTCCCAAACCTGTTCAATCGGATTGAGATCTGGACTTCTTGCTGGCCATTCTATTCGAGAGACTTCAACCTCTTCAAGGTACTCCTCAACGATGGGGTCTGGCATTATCATCCATAAAAATGAAATTTTCACCAATGTATGGGGCAAATGGCACTACATGCTCTTCAAGAATGTTCCTTATATACTTATCAGCATTCACAGCTCCATTATCCACGACCACTAGGTCTGTGCGAGCAGTCAAAGATATTCCACCCCATACCATAATCGATCCTCCCCCGAAGCCAGTAGTATTCAGGAAATTGCACTGAGCATATCTTTCATATGGACGTCTGTATACAAGGGAACGTCGATCACAATGGTAGAGGCAGAATCTAGACTCATCTGTGAAGGGAACTCTTTTCCAATCGGCCTCTTCCCAATGGATATGCTCTCTCGCAAAATCCAAACGCGCCCTTCGATGGGCTGGGGTAAAAGTTGGGCCTCTTGCCGCGACACGAGGCCTTAAATCATATTCTCTGAGGCGATTTCTCATTGTCTGAGTGCTAATTTGCACCTCATGAGTTTACCCAAGCTAATTTTGAAGGAGGCGAGGGATTGCAAACCATTGTTTCAACGAAGAAACTCTCAAGTAACGTTCTTAAATGGCAGTTGTTACCTGTGGTCTACCCTGTCCTGGTCTTCGGACATTCATACCTGTCTCCCTGAATCGCTGCAACATTCTGGACACACTTGTTTGGGAAACTCCAAACCTTTCTGCAATTCTTGTGTATGTCCACCCTTTTTCTCGCAAAAGTACCGCTTGGGCACATTCCTTCTGGGTCAAATTGCGTTTTTCGCGATACAAAGCGATCGAGTGTAGAAAATCAAACGAAAGAAAAACTATTGATCACTAGAATTGATCGAGAACAACTGATTTTAGAATGTATCCAATACATTCAAAATCTGATAATATCATCTTTTTTTATTCCTGCTGGGAAAAAACATCTGTATTGAAAAAAAATGTTGAAATTGGATAACATATGCATGCATAATTCTGAGAACACCTTCAGTTGTAGAATAAATTTGAGATTTCCATAAGGTGCGTTAATTTTTTTGCGCAGTGTAAGATTAAAGTTTGAGCACCCATTTCAAGCAAGAAAATATTCCGACTCCCTTGCATAACACCAAAAAAGTTACCAGAAAAACTCAGTAGAACCATAATTATAAAACGAAAGGTGCAAACAAACTCAGAACACTTTATCATAGAGTATCAGCTGCTCAACTCGACGTTGACCAAACACCTATAATAACTAATACAATTCTAAAACAATTCAGACAAAAGAAGATGAATAGAATGAATCAACTGTCCCAAAAAAAGTACTGCACAATAGAATAATTTTGGAATGACATCTCAAATAGTTTTGTGTTCCTGTAGGGGAGATGGAATAATATATTGAAATAACAGAAGACTTCATTTTAAGAGAAAAATTAAATCCCGAGTCCACTTGTATTTCAATTTTTAACAAAATTCAGAGAATCAATTTGATTTCAATCTGGCTGTCCCTCATAAATAATCACCCATCTCTGGTTTAATGACGTTGAAAGTCTTCAATTTCGCAATGACTCTTCTTATAATCCGCAACTAACGACTGTTAGAGCCGTCTCGAATTATATCCTTCTAGCATATGGTACAAGAAGTTACAATGCATAACAAGAATGTCTACAGATTGCAGCTCGAGAGAGGTGAATTTTAATATCCTTCACTGAATTATATTATGATGATATTTTTTAATGTGGTATAACTTCTTTTTTTGTTGAAGTAAGAAGTGTAGTTTTCTATCGGAGATGCATTCTCGATAGATTTATACGCTGAAGAAAATTTTCGAGTTTTTCATGCCAATAGATTATCGTCTTTCAGCGGGAAAACAACTTGAAATGATTGGTTAAGGTTAATAAAAATTTACTGACCCTTAGGAGCGATGAACTTGGTCTAACACATCGGAGATAGCTGACAAATCAAGCGGTAACATTTCAACATTGGCCAGCTTCAGAGAATAAGAGATTTTTTTAATCAAGGAATACTTTGGATACCCCCTGATGATGAGGCACCACGGAGATGTTACATTATTTTGCTCACGTTCCGCGTGTTTATATCAAGGACCTGTATTGCCCAGATCGCCCACAATATTTCTGTTATTGAAGATTGCTGCTGGGCAAACAATCAAGCTATCAATTATAAAGGGAATTGTAGAAAAACTAACACCAAATCACTGGACTAATGTAGCGAAAACAAGATCGAATTGAATTATCAAGTTCAATATATAACTAGGGGAGAAACGTCAAATCATACAGGAGCTCTCAAAGTGAAGCTTCAGGGGCGGACCCAAGAGGGGGGATGATCCCCCTCCCCCCAAATGTTGAACGAAGTTGGCAAATTTTCAAAGCGGTCGGACGATTTTCAAAGCAGTTGGCAAAATTTCAGAGCAGTTGGAAAAAATTTCAGAAGGGTTGAAAAATTTCAAAGTATGTATAGTTGGCAAAATTTCAAAGCAGTTGTTAAAAATTTCTAAGCAGTTGAAAAAAGTTCAAAGCAGTTGATAAAGTTTCAAAGCAGTGGAAATATATGGTTCCGAGAGAGTTCTGAATTAGATAAAACAAGTTGGCAATCAGTACTTGACAATGAATGGTATTTAACCCAAAATTTGTACCATCAAGTGTTTGAAGTTACGTTGCATGGACTGTGTCATAAAAAAACCATCTGGTATCATAAATTAACGCTGTTACTATCAGTTAAGCAGAATCATCATTAGGAACGCTCTTCGTACATTCTGTTATAGTTTTGCGAATAAACAATAAGTGTAAATAAATTCAAATAATGAATCGAAAAAGATTAAAAGTGAAGTTTGAGTAATGTGGTGCCTTATAGAGAATAACAAAACAAAAAAATTATGAACAGAAAATGCACGAAGGACGACAACAAGTGTTAAAGAGAATTATGGTCAGTGACCACTGAATATCGGAAGGCAATTTGTTTAATTTCTTTTTTAACAATAAAAACTGAAATTAGCTACGAAACACAAATCCAACACAACAAAAATCATTCAAAACACTAAATATATCCTCAATTCCAAACACTTATTGCTATAAACGCTTAAAAGAATTCGAAATCGCCAACTCAAATTAGAAAATTATGTTCAAAATTGTTTCTTCAATATGACTGAGTTAGGGCAAATCGTTTCCCTACTAAATTGGGAATCTGTTTTTTTTTTAAGAAGTCTCTTGATTTATGACACACATTTTGACACACATTTTCTGTTTTATTCCTTAGTTATATAGCTTTTCTTCATTTCATGGAATCTGTAAGCAAAAGTAAGGCTCATTTTTATCCATCGAAATATATTTTCTGAAAATTTTGTTCCTATTATTCTGTGAAATAGATCCATGTTAGGAATGAGCAGTTTCAATATTAGGAATCTCATCAAAGTGGTAAGTAATTAACTTTGATTTTTCATCTACCCAACATTCAATCATGTATATTTCTTAATTTTATGGAATCTGCTTTTTTGTGAAAAATATCTTGTTTTATGATGCTTCAAATTTTGAGATACTCCAAAGGATGAAACTGAACGTAATTCTCAAACATACTTCAAGGTACTCCTCACAAAAAAAAACGATTCCATCAAATGAAAAAACTCACATTATTGAATATTGGGTAATTGGAAAATCAACGTCAATTTCTCATCACTTTGATTTCCAACAATTACTCCTTTCACAGAATAAGAAGAATGGATTTTTCAGAAAAAATATTTTCTCTGATGAAAATGAGCCGTGCCTTCGTTTCGTTCCCAGATTCCATGAAATAAAGAAAAGCTACAAAAGTGAAGAAACAAACAAGTAGGCTTTCCCAAAGTTTCACGCAACATCATGAAAAGAAACAGACTCCATAATATCTACTTAATTGAATGTTCGGTAGATGGAAAAAAACGTGAATTACTCCTCACTCTGTTGAAATTCATCATTTTGAATTTTTTTATCGAAACAAATATTATACCATAATATGTATAACGGTTTCCTGTTAATTCAATGTACAGTTGGAAAATTTTCGATGGATTTCCCCCCCCCAAAAATTTGGCTTCGGCCCGTCCCTGGTTTCAGTGACCGAGGTAGAAACAATTTGAAGACTTCGTCAATACTAATAATTATTGGTACTCAAGATTAGTGCAAACTTTAAGTGTTTATTCAGCAATCGTTCAAATAGCGACTCCTAAAGCCGTAAAAATCATTTAGTAACGGAACGAATCGATATCTATATGCCAGATACCCAAGCATGCATGTATAATTATTCGATTACCAATAAACGAGAGCACTATTATTCCGAAAATATACGGAAATCTAGATGTAGAATTCCGCAACATTGTTCTGCGAACTACATTCTAGATCGATTAGCTAAATTCGATACGTTCACCTCTTTCCTCACTATGGATTTCTCTGAGATGTGGACAGTCATCACTCATCCTGTCTAGCTATTAATGGTGAATAATTATTGCAAAACTGTGTTGTGATATCCGGGAAGACAGGTAATCTTGGTAAACTGACACTCTGTCCCCGTTATTGTGAATAGGTGCGCGTCTTGATTGACGCCAATGGTTCAACATTCGGAAGAGAAATGTGAGGTATTTGTACCTAACACCATATCAGTATTCCGATTTTCCTGGGACGGGAAAAATGAAATATTGAATTTGCGATCTACTACAACCTCGATACTTCTGCCAGATTAATTTCAAGTAATTATCACTGACTGACAACTTGATTGATTTAAAGGGCGGTCAGATTTCGATGATTCAGTACTACATAACCTGAATTAATAGGGGGATATAAGAGAAATCAACATGTTATATTATCTTTTTTGATAAAATTGAGGAATACTACAAGTCGCTACGGTGTTCAGTTTCCATCCTACAGGGTGATTTTGTAATTTCGCCAATTATTATAACTAGCTTTTAATACCGCAGTATTGTGACTACACTATCGAAATAAATGAAGCGGAGGATCTTCGAAAACAGTGTCCTTTATATTGCTTTGGTTGTGGCGTTTGAGGAATTCGGCAACAATAGATGGAATTTCCCTAAATGTATTAATACCCACTGAATTGGCAGTTCATTTATTATTCATGTATTTCCGGAAAAAACGACGATGTTTGATGACAAAAGGGTGCAGTGCAAAGTATTTATGAAAATAGTCTACATACTTCCAATAATACTGAAAGAACTACTGACTTTCGTTTTTATATTTGGAAGTTATATAACCAATGATTTATTTATTATTTCGATGTCATCCACTGATAACTTACACAATTCTTCACGCCGACAGGCTCCATATAATCCGAAAATAGTTGCAACCTTAACCATCAAGTATTTCTCATCTGGTGCCTCCTTTATATACTCGTACTTTTCAACTTTTTCACGAGTGAAAATTTTCAATTTCTTGGGACTATTCCGTTTTAAATATGCTATTACTTTAAAATATTTATCCACTCCATTTTTAACAAGGGCGCTTGACTTTATCATTGGAAATTTGCTGCACAAAGTTCAGGAACTCCTTATTTTTCATTTTTCTTCTAAATATGTTAGGAAAACATTTTCACTGAAGTTCCCTTCTACATTTTTCAAGTGATTTTATTTTGTTCGTGAAATTCGCTCCGCTCATTTCACATACTTTTTCACTCACAAAATAAAACGTCACTTTTAACAGTCATATCATAAATAACTATTTCAATAGACTTTTCTTAGACAATTTCAAAAGCACAATTCACTAGCACACAATGCGAAAATCCAAAAGTGCTGGACCAACTTCACACACAGTGTTGACAGTTATGCTGATTTTCCTAAAATCTACTGACTTCTTTATTTTCTCCAAATGGGAAAACCTAATATTCTGATAGGCACAATTGCGGCTCAATCATAAAACAATTTGCTTAAAAAAAATAGAATGTGCTAGGGAAGCTTGTTTTTATTTCTATATTTTCTGGGTGAATTTGCGGGATATTCGTAAAAATTACAACGGCACAACTGTGCCTACTAATAGCTGAATATTTTGAACATATTTTCTCCGAAATATTCATGGCACAAGATAGCACAAATTTTTCCATTCATATGTGAGAACAAAAAAAAAGCTGGGCCATCTTTTTTTTATTTCAATTTTGATTTTTCGGGAAATTGGCCAAACTTTCGGAAAATTTAAACAGTCAAGTTGGTACATGTGTAGCACAGTTTTTATCAGTCATTGGAATCCAATTTTCCGAAGAGTCAAAATTGGTGGACTGGCCCATTTTAGCTTGATTCAGCACAAGAACTCTCTTTAATATTATCTACAGGGTGTTTCATTCGTAAATGAACATACGATAACCTGAGCTAGAGCTACCCTAGGCGAGTCCAAAAAACCGATATATGATAGGTCTTATCAATTTCGTAACCGAGATACAGGCTGGTCCATGTATTCACCGAAAATTTCAGTATCTCATACCTTTTGAACCAACGGTATATTCAGTTGATACTTGGAACGTTGATCAATTTAAATTATCAAAAATTCCAGGTCCGTACTTGAAAAATTTGGGACTTCTTCCTAGCTGAGATTCAACACCCTGAATATTAAAAATCTGGAATTTTTTCGAGATATTTGGAAAGAGCAGAAAATAGTCTATGAGGTTTAATAGATTTCATTGTCCCGCACGTGATTTTGCTCAAAGAAAGCTTCAGGAAAGATCCGATTGAATGTTGGAATTCCAATATTTACGTGGAAAACTTGTTGATTGCAATCAAATTGGAAAAATTTTATCTCGAACTGATAAAATATTTGCATTTTTCAATATTCTATTAGATTTTCAAAAAAAAAGGCAATTAAAACCTCCCGCAAATGACGAGAGCATAGGCTTGTAAACTGACATCGCACCCTTGCTTCAAAAGTGACACAACTCAAAAATTACTTTTGTCGATTGACGCTATGGATAAGATCAGTAAACGAGCCTACATTAAATCACATTTTTACCCATCAGTGGGTCCTACATATATCATTTTGATACCCACATATAAAGTAGGTATCTATTTCATGTTTCCAATTAATAAGAATAGTTATTTATGATATAAGTGTTAAAAGTTACGTTTTATTTTGTGAGTGAAAAAGTTTGTGAAATGAGCGGAGCGAATTGAACAATTTCACGAACAAAATAAAATCACGTTTAACACAAATACCATACAATGTTTTTTGTACAACTGCCCTATTTTGATAATGAAATGGGCGAATTCGCAATGACAATAAACTTCAAAATGCATTTTAATATTCAAATAATCAAAAGGTTGTTGTGGATGGCAAACGTTGCCAACGTTATGATTACTAACGAATGCCAAAGCCGCTGTCATTTGAATTTCGTTCCTGTCCAATTTTCGTCTTGGATTTTTAACTGCTTAATATGTTTGTCGAGAATTGAATTATTAATAAAAGTGACGATTTGGTTGTTCCTCTGGATATTGAAGAGTCTGCAAGAAGAGCAAATCTGGAACTCCTACCTAAAAAATCTGTTCAGCAGTACGATATTGCATATCGTGGCCTGGTGTAAATTGAAAAATGTAAAAGGATACTTCAGTGAAACTGTTTTCCTGGGATACTTAGAAGAAAAATCAAAAATATGGAGTTCATCAACTTTGTGGAGCAAATTTTCAATGATAAAGTCAAGCGCCCTTGTTAAAAATGGTGTGGATGTTAGTAAATATTTTAAGATAATAGCATATTCAAAACGGAAAAGTGAAGGATATCGTCCCAAGAAATCGAAAATTCTCACTCGTGAACAAGTTGAAAAGTTTATAAAGAAGGCACCAGATGAGAAATACTTGATGGTTAAGGTTTAAACTATTTTCGGATTATTTGGAGCCTGTGGCTTGAAGAAATATGTAATTTATCACTGGAAGACATCGAAATAACAAATAAATCATTGGTTATACAACTTCCAAATACAAAAACGAAAGTCAGTCGTTCTTTCAGTATTATTGGAAAGTATATGTAGACTATTTTCATAAGTACTTTGCACTGCGCCCTTCTGTCATCAAACATCGTCGTTTTTTCCTGAAATACATGAATGCCAATCCAGTTGGTATTAATTCATTTGGGAATTTTACATATATTGTTGCCGAATTCCTCAAACTGCCAGAACCAAAGCAATATACAGGGCACTGTATATCCTCCGCTTCATTGCTAGCAGAATCAGGAGCAAATATTACGGATATAAAAAAACATGGTGGATGGAAGGAAGTCTACGACGGTAGCCGAGGGCTATGTTGATCTTTCCATTGCATATAGAAATGTCATTGCTGAGGAAATTCTTCCAACCTCAACAGATTTTGGATCATCATCATCCAATATTGTACTTCCGGTTCCTACAAGTACTGATGGTGCTGAGGATTCTAATTATGTGTTGCGAACCTCCTTAACGTCAAAGGGCATTAATGTTAGTAATTGTTCTAGTTTTACTATTAATATTAATGTTCATAAGAAATCATTGTTAAATATTGATAATAAAAATTTGCAATTGCTAAATTTTTCTCATCTGATTTCATCATAAGAAAATGGAGTGCTAAAAATATTTGAGTTGTGTCACGTTTGAAGCAAGGATGCGTTGTTTAATTATGATGCAGACTTATATTTCGATGATGTTATGTTTACAAATACCTAAGCTCTTCATTTCAACTACCATTGAAAAACGGCGGAATCAAAGTGGTACACCTAATAATAATGCGACCATAAAATCGCGAATCTCCATTTTCGATACCCCAATTGAAAACAAATCATCGCCCAACAACCCCCCCCCTCTGGGGTCCTCCAAGACCGGTGACGATGCGGCGATGAAAGATAAAACTAAACGCTATTAATAAACGCAAATATCATATTCCCCGAAGTAATCAGCGAACAATCATAAAGCCCTCTCCGATATGTTTTCATAGATGCTCACATAATAAAACAAGTGAAAAACGCGCAGGCCGTGTCGACACGGCCCATATCACAGCCAACCTGATTACGGGGGGTTGTAAATATCAGTGCTTGTGGCACCCTTGGGATTACGCCCTGTCAAACCCTGAAGGGCTGGCTTCTTCCGATTTTTGCCTCGATGACGTCCCTGCGCCTGAACGCCCATCTATATATATATATGGGACTTATGTGACGGACGAGCTTATTTATTCATGAACTATGGATAAGTGGCTCGGTGTGAAGAGGGCTTAAGCGGAGGAATGTACGAATTTGTACAAGTTGTGAGTTGAGTGGTGGTGAAGATTTTTCTTTGAAAGTGTTATCGGACTGTTTTCGAGGGAAGAGATTATGTGATGGAGCTATGATAGCAACAAATGCCCATGGTTAGTTTTTATGAAGTTTTGTTAGCGAATATGCATAAATATTTTTCACTTTTTATATCGTTAAAAGAACAGCAAGTACTGGGTCAAATTTCGGTTATTTAGTACTACCTACATCTCCTGAATTGAAAGAGACTGCAAAAAAGTAATATACATGTCATGTCCTCTTTTTTCGAGTCTTTGCTGAATACCGCAAGTTGCTAGGGGGTCTAATTTCCGAGATACAGGGTGATTTTGGAATTTGGCCAATTATTATAATTCGCTATAACTTCCGCAGTATTGCGAAATAAGAACACTTTTGGGGCAGTTTTTCCATACATATTTTGCGGTCCTATCGAAATTTCAGTGACACTTCAAATTTTAGAACAATAAAAAAAATTCAAATGGAAATCATAGAGTGCTATGTTATTTTCCAATATCAGACATTTTTAACTGAGGAGGTCATAGAACTGGATATTCTACAATTCTTAGCTGTCAATTTGATTTAGGCACCATTAGTTACATAAATATACAGACTTCAGAAGTATTTCTTGAAACTTTCTATCAGGGTGAAAAAATGGTTAGACAATTGGAAAATACGTTATCCGGCAGAAGGTTCCGAGTTTTTTCTCGATAATAATAGTAGTAATATCGAAACTTCGAATAATGGTCTTCCACAAGGTTCAGTTTCAGCACCTCTTCTATTCAATTTATATTTGTGTGACATTCAAACTACTTCTTCGGAAAAATTGATTTAAGCTGATGATATTGCTCTGGCTTTTCATCATTCTAATTTTCGAACATTAGAAAGTATTCTTTCCGCAGATTTGGATATAATGAAAAATTATTTTTTAAAGTGGCGTTTGTGCGCGATTCCATTTGAATAATCATCAGAAATATAGAAAATTGGGAGTAACTTCAGGTTCTTCTCCCTTAAAACATAATTTCAATCCTAGATACCTGGGAATCAAACTTGATTCCTCTCCAAATTTCATCGCCAATTTAGATGATCTGCGTTTGAAGCTTAAAGCTCGAAACAATATTCTTCAGAAACTAGCTGGTTCCTCATGGGGCGCTGATGCAACAATACTTCGTACGGCAGCGCTTGCTTTGGTTTTTTCTGCTGCTGAATATTGTTGCCCTGTTTGATTGAACAGTCTTCCTGTAAAAAAAAATTGATGCCTAACTAAATTTTTCTCTGAGGATTATTACTAGTACTATCAAGTCTACACCTACTCAAATATTGTCCCCATATTCACAAAGAGACAACAGCTTTGAATTTTTGGAACAAATTCAATTCCTTTCCAAATTCATTTCCCCAAACTCACCTATATTCCAGATAATAAGGTCCCCAGATTGAAGTCGCGGAAACCTTTTTGGTTAAATTTTCTGATTGATGTGAATAGAAGCGACAAAGAAATTTGGCAATCTAAATGGAATGTATACAATTTTTTCCATAAACATCTTATTTCTGATCCTTCCATCAGAGTTCCTGGTTTTGTCCTTCCCACGAGAATATGGTCTGTTCTAAATCGCATTAAAAAAGACCTTGGATGATGCAGTAGCAGGCTCTTCCGATGGAATTCGATTGAGACCCCTAGTTGTGAGGGTTCGGAAAATGAGGAGACCATAGAACATCTTATAAATAGTTGTCCCATTTATAAATTTCAAGATGGTTTTGAGGCTATACATAAAGTAACAAATGCATTTCTGCAATGGGTGGTTAATTTCAAAATAATTTGATTTATCCTAAATAATTATTGGTTTCTCTTCTGCTTTTGTCTTTTGTAATTTCATATCAGGAATTGCGAGTCGTTTTGTGAAGAATCTGTTTATCTGAGCCCATCGACGGATAACATGAAGATGATCACACTGATGTCTTTCAAGATTTTCCTGATATTTAAGAGAAATACACCATAAGAACTCTCCGCATAGTTTTGCACATTTGTCCTTTACACCAATCTATGAATCGCTGATATGCAAGTTCATGAAATTGGCGAGATTTGGGTGGCAAAAGATTTAGAAATACTGCTTTGGCTCTTTTCAATATATCCACAGGTATATTTTCATCGTGTTCGGGATTCATTTTGGAAGCAGCGTAAAAACTACTACAAAAATTATATGAGTAGTATAACAACGTCTACTGACGTCTACTTGCCAATCAATATCTACCAACAATACCAGATATCCATGACTACCGACTTGCTATCGCTGTTACAATTTAGGTGTTCAAATTTATTGCCAAATTATTAACGATTTTTGAATAAAATATGCAAATATTGCTCGTAAAAAAATATGCACTTTTAATCCTTATAATATAATATATACTATACGATCATATACTAGAGTCGAAGTGACGTGATTTCATTCCTCCAATCGAAACAGATTAACCGGTTATATAGTGTTAAAAAAAAACATTGAAACTGGGACACAAATCAAGTTGACGCTTGATTGGTAAATAAACGCCCTCGCAAATTAACATAGATGTAAGAAGTAGAAGCTCATCGCTTGTTTTACATATCAAAGCAGATGAGGTCTTCAGATTCAGCACACGATTCGGTATGAAAATTCCGATGACCTTCCAAGAATAAGAAATTCCTGATGGTTATCTGGCCACTTTGTTTCCTTTTTATATGTGTTTATAAACAAATATGACATCATGAGGCACACCTTCGCTTCCGCCAGACTTGGCAAGCACACCGGTGTGAGAATATTAGATTTGGATTATGATTTTACAGGTAAATGTCTTGATTAATCTGACATTGTTCATGGTGAAGACAAAAATTGTTGGGGATAAGTTTTTCTACAACTTTTCTCATTAAGACACAAGAAGGGGATGGGCCAAGGTACCCAAACAAGTGCTTTTTCTGCTTTTGAACTAGGAATTTTTTTATCGTCTCAAAAAAACCTATGAAATTTATCAAAATTTTTTTTTTAGCAGAGAAACCGTGGACGTTCTTATAACTCAGCGTTAATAGGTATTATGAATGTACTAAATTTGATGCAATGCATAACAACATTGGAAAGATTGTCTTTTTGGTGTGAAAAAGATTTTTATTTGTTTCTCATTTGTAAACGTCAATTTCGAAATATTAATCAAGAAAGTTTATTTTATCAAGTCACTAACATGTAAAACTTAACTAATTTTTACAAGTTAGTAGTATTATTTACATTAGAAAATTGTGTTTTATCGTCATATATGTTGAAAATCATTGTTATTTCCAGTAACACAGAATCTTAATGATGAAAGAGTTGATACTGATGATGATGAACCATCTGTTGACTCAGAAACGTCTGAACTCGAGGACTGCAGAACATTTGTACTCTCCTTACTACCAAATAATATGCTAGACATTTCGATTTTTTTGTTGACTAAATCATCGACATAACTCAGTGCAATTTCGATGCTCTTCCACCCTCCTGCACGCTTTAGTGCTAAAATATCTCCACCCGAATCCGCAACCATAGTGGCTCCAGTTCTGCGAAAAGAGTGGCCGGTGTATAACTCTGGGTCTTTTAAACCTAAATATTTCGCTATTTGCTTTGGGACACCACCAATAGTGTCTGGCCAGCATTAGGGGAAATGCACTTTCCATGTCGGTATGTCAAAAAAAATCGTAGGCTTCCTGTTCCAGGAGGCCGAAGATTTACATATTTTCTGTATAACATGCAGAGCTGCAGCTGCAGCCATCATTGGTTATGGTAAATCTTCTTGTTGTTGACTTTTTTGTTTGCCACAATGTCACAATAACGTATTTTTCATATCTTCTACATCATTCATGTTTAAGGAGAGAATTTCGTCACATCGACAGGAGCATGTAAAAGAAATTGTTCAGTCTCTTCTTTACTTAATACCTTGGCCTTTTTTGGCGTATAATGCTCATCTTTTCGTTTCAGAAACGCTATTACATTTTGAAATCTGCAAATGACAACTAAACGTCATATTTTTCAATAAATTTTTCAAGGAAAACAAACCTGCGAACAGGGTCATTTTTTTTCATTTCCAAGCAGCTTTTCAGCATAGACCATTTTGCCCATAAAGTTTTAGGGCTGAATCTAGCTGATAGTTGATTCAAGTAGACCAACAAAACATCTTCAGTTACCCCAATCACACTATTTTTGTTTTGCCACTTTTTGAAGTCGTCGTATTCTCGCTCGTACCTTGTAGCTGATTTTGCAGGTAATAAACTTGATGCTATACTGCTGGCTCCCTCAATAATTTCTTTTGGTACATTCATTTTCGCTTTCGCCAAAACAAATGTAAAGAAAAATGAACAGACATGTTCATGGCAACGCTTCCATAGCTTACGACATTTGCGACAAATTATTGAGATTTTTTGGAATTTATCTAACCTTTTTACAAATGAGAAACAAATAAAATATAAAACTGGCTCAAGGAGGTAACTGACTCGCAGTTATATCCTCCATTCGCCAGTAAAAACCTTCTTACCTTGCTAGTAATGTTATATACTGTATTCAATTTCCATATTCAACAATTTTTAATTTTTTCAGGTACACTATTGGTACAAGGCGACCTCTCTAGTGCCCCTCTGGTGGCGGCGAGTGCGCAGCCTTCCGCTCCATCTAGTCCCCAATCAAGTATGCTTTTGCTCCAGCCACAGGTGAGTTTATCCAACTTGAAAATCTGAGTCTCTGAAAAAAAAAATTCGGATAATTTTTTTTTACATTATCCGAATTTTTTTTTTCAAAGTGAAAATTGTGCTGTAACTTTTCAGGAGCCCTTAACCTACTTTCAAAAATTGTTGTCTAACAATGAAAAAAGAAATAACACTTCGAACTCTGTACCATTGCATGTTGAACGAGATTTTTGTTGTTTTAGTTTGCTGAACTGTTGGAATCTTCATAAATTTTATATCTCGAACTTTGCTTGTTTATTCAAAGGATCTGAGAATCGAGCTAGGAGTAAAACTGCCAATTTCGTTCCAAATTTGATGCAATCAACTCCTCTAATTTTTGCATGAAGCTCCGAAAGGCAGATAATTTCTTCTTTATTCGTTCCATTCCCGAAAACATTAAGCATTTCAGAGATTCATTCTTCGAAATGCTTTCTAACCTACAATTCATTCAGCTGGTCCGAAATCGCGATAACTTCCCCTTTGTCCTCTTCGATATGAAAGAACTGTTTCACTATTAACATCCTATTATATGTCACCTCCCTACAGACAGTTTGACGTCTCTTATGAGATATACCTAGAGATGATATCTAAAGTACCAACAAAGTTGTAATGAGATACCTCTTTATTTTGTCAACATCGCTTGATTTATGGCCAAGCCATAATAAAACAGACGGCATTATGTATATTTTAGTCCATTGTTCCTGAAAAATGGCATGGGACGAATCGAGATTAAAATTCAGATAAGTGGACACGATAAAAACGTATTCAACGCAGGTTGTGAACGGATTGAGTTTTCGTACCGGTTTTCAATCAAGAACATTCCTCCGGATGCCTTAGAAAATTAATATTCATCATCATTAAATATATGTTTATTCATTTGAAAGAATCATTTCAGTAAGTTGTTCTACGAAACCTCCCGATTGCTTCACCGATGTGCTTTCTTGAGCTTTCATATTAGTGATAATTATATCATAGGTAGCTGCAGGTTTTATAACAAATCGAGAAAAAAACAAAGCTTATTTAGATATTGAAGGTCCTCAAATCCATAACCAGAAATTCATTAGTCATATAAGTAGTATTATTGTAGGTACATTGGAGGTACATACACTGATCAAGCGAAAAAAAGAAACTGCTCCATAACAAGTCCATACA
The DNA here is from genome assembly GCA_038502775.1 of Hippodamia convergens. Classification (NCBI taxonomy): domain Eukaryota; kingdom Metazoa; phylum Arthropoda; class Insecta; order Coleoptera; family Coccinellidae; genus Hippodamia; species Hippodamia convergens. The sequence goes on from CM076610.1 coordinate 48,805,983, forward strand.
ACAATTAAAACTAATTGAAAATTATTTACGTGTATACCTGCATGTATCCAAATATTATGATAAGCTTGCAAATAGACCGGTATAATTAATACAGCGTTGATTCCTTGATAACTATACCAGAAACAGGCGTGTCTTTGACTTGCTATTTTATTTTGAAGTCTAATTATTATAACAAGATTCCGCGTTTGGTTATAGCTTGAGATTGAGTAGTTTTTGATATGATCGTTCAATTATTCCTAGCAATTAAATGCAATTGGTGTTTTTTCTTCGTCTTAAAATAGCTGTTGCGAAGTGCCTTTTCAGGATTCCTTCGAGCACAAGATTGTTGTAATCTGGATGAGTTAATTTTCTGTACAGAACTAATTGATGAGAAGTTCGCAATGCACATGGTACTAACAATTTTTTGCCGATTGCTTCTTCTTCAGGTGTTGGAGTAAATTAGAAAACATTTGTGTTCGTGGAACTTGATTAAGTCCATTGGGTAACTCATGCAAAACAGAACTACTCTTCGTTGTTTTTGTCTCATTACCTCAATGTTGTGAAAGTTATTCTCTAGGAGGACGTATATTTTTTCAAATACGGGAGAACATGAACTTATTCTGTTTCTTACTTTGCCAAATTATGAATTAGCATGGCCTCCCATCATAATCGACTCGTGCTCTCTAGGAATACAATATTTTCATTCTCGTGCTTCTCCGATTGTACCGTTAATGTGACATCACTTTGTTATTTCATATTTTTTATCGTATTGCTTGAAGTTTGTTTGTTTCATTTTATAACTTTGATCGATTCTGAATTAGAAATGTTTGTCATATACAGTGTGAAACTTTTTTGAGTTGTGGAAACTCTATTTTCGTGAAAACGCCATTAGTGGAAACCTTTTTACCGATATCTTAATTTTTTTTATATAACTAAATTTTGATATTTTATCGATTTCGAAAATGTGCCATAACTTTTTCATCAACGAAAATATCTAAAAAGTATTGAAACTTTTTAAAGGCCCCTTTTCACTGGAAATAAGACACTATATTTAATATTTTCTATCTCTTGTACTGAGGGTGCAAAAAAAAACTTTTTCATCTTGAATTTGAACGCATTCTTATATATCTCATAATGAATTTAAAAAAAAATTGAGATAAAGAAAATTGAATTTAGTTTCTTATTCCCTAAGAAAAAGTGCTTGCATACCTTTAGTGTTTATTGTGTTTTTGGATATTTCCGAAAATGAAAATGTTATGGCACATCTTCGAAATCGTTAAAATTTATAAATTTCGTCTTATCTTCAAAGCTAATAAGATATTATGTATTATTATCTTTGTTATGGTTATGATGTAATGAATTGACTTAAATAAATAAAAAAAAAAAATTCTATATCGAGAAATTGTTTCCACTACTGTGATTTTCGCGAAAATCGAGCTGAAACTCCTTTCAACATTTTTACCTAGCTAGTCTAGAAGTACCAGAAACAACCAAAATCAAGCAATTTGGGATACTCTGTGATATTTTCTGCCATTTCTTCTCATCTCCAAATACTTGCGACAATTCCGTTGACGACATTTGAAGCAGAAGGCAGTTTTTCGAGAATCAAAACCCTTTTAAGAAATTCGATTAATGAAAATGACTTTCTTTAGAAATGAAATATAGTGTAAATTTACGAAATTTTAACGATGAGGTTAGCAATCAGTTTGCTGAAAGGAAAGAAGAATGGATTCCAAAAAGAGCGAGTTTTCGAAAGCATGAGTATTTGAATTGCCTTCTGCCAAGAGCATTAGACGATATTTTCTCTATTTCAATCAAGTTTTGTGAAATACTTTCGAAATTTAAATTAAAATTCATATCATACATTCGTATTGAATCTTGCCAGTTTGTGTTACATTTCTATTGTATCTTGGCAGTTGTTGTGCCTTACGAAATTTGACAGATTACAGAATTTGAATTAATTTGATATGAGAATTGAAAAGATCAGAGGTCAATACTGACAATCACAAAACGAAAAATATAACTGAAAACAATACTGTAATGAGTTCATTGCAGCACGGCTTCTTTTACTGTAATGAACACAATACGGTACTGAAATAGATGATAAAAATTCTGTGTTGTTTTTCTGTATTTTATTTTCCTAATCGGTAGAGCTCTTTCTTCTGATTTCAAATATTTATACTTTATTGAGGTTTTTTTTGGCAATTTCTTAAAATTATAGGTTTTTTCGTCTAAATCTAAGGCAGCTGTGATTTCTTTATATCGATGATCCATTCTATGGCCTCCTGATAGTCCCTACTTATCATCATTGGACACTTTTTTATGGGGATATTTGAAAAATAAGGTGTGTATGGCTCGTCCGCAAACTATTGAAGACATTAAATTCAGAATAGTGGAAGAAATCAACAACCTTAATATATTCCATAAATGGTCATGAAAATACTCAGAAATATCTTTCTCGTGTAACATTTCAGCTGCCTTAGATTTGAAAGAAAATGTCCATATTTTAAGAAACCTGCCAGAGATAATCTCAACAAAGTATATATATTTGAAACCAGAAGAAAGAGCTCTACCGATTAGGAAAATAAAATACAGCAATTGGATGTCACCACCTTAGTACTTTGTAATATTTTACTCATTACTTCAGAACCAATTGCTTCAAATATCGAAGTTTTTATGAAGATTTTGTCCCTGAGATGTATGGGATGCTGATGAGGCTAAAAAAGGCAGAAACCGGTATATCTCTCATCTCAGTGACAAAATCTAATATCATTTCTCCAAACTCATGACAAAACTGTTTAGAAAACTGCCAGAGATAACCTCAACAAAGTATATATACTTAAAATCAGAAAAAAGAACTCTACCAATTAGAAAATAAAATACAGGGTGTGCCATTCGAAAAACAACACTTCACATAACATTTTTAGGTTAACGATGCCTTTATCCATTTCTCAGTAATGAATTCGGAATGCCCATAAAAAATACTGCAAATTCACCCAATTGAACTTTTGTGTATGACCAATATTAACTGAGACAGCTATTAAGTAAAATATAAGCAATCACGACTTCAACATACCTACAAGAAAGAAGAAGAAGAAATTAAATGCAATTTTAAACCATAGACTAAATAACCTCAATAATAGGAGTCATATTTCATTCCAGTACCTGCTCAAGAAACAAATAATTACATTTTGACTATGGAAGAAAATAAGTTACAACATCACACTGAAATTAACTATGTGTTCTCCAAGTAACATAACGAGGTTAGTAGATTATCACAACTCCAGAAACAATGAAAAATATTAACATTAGACTATTTTATAGCCTTGATAAAGGAGAAAGTAGTCTCCGAAACGTCGGCGAAATTGTTAATTAAAATTTAGAGAAGAAGATCTGCATTTGTCCACATTCCTGTAAAAAGTTCCTGAATCAGAAACATGGATGTAACAAACCAACAGACATGAACAATCACCTTGTACCTTTCTTGTTAAATAAACTGAATAGCTTTCTTTGATTTTTGTGAACCCCTGCTTCTAAGGCCTATGAGCCGCCATTATAGGATATTTATTTTTTGGGGATCATTCATTCGCTGTCTTACGGGAGACATATAGGTGCGAATATATACAGGGTCTTTCACGAGGAACCTCACCCATATTTATACAGGAAACTACTGAACGTATTCTCATGAAATTCAGCACTTATATGTATTTCACGATGCTGATGAAATCTAAAATATTTTCAAGGCATGAGCACCTCCGGTTTTTCCGGAAATGACGTCAACTTCCGTTTTTCAAATTAGAACACCATTTTTTTTATTGCAGAAATAGATTCCTTAGAAAATTAAGAGTTATTTTGATGTAACATTTTTCAGTTTTGGTTGGAAAATTCTCTCTGAGCGGGAAAATTCCAAAAAAAATCGAAAATAGAGCTCCGCTGAAACGAGAATAACTTCCAGGTTTTTGGATGGAAAATTTTCATTTTTGGGATTTCTCAAGATGTAAGATTGATGTATCCACCTTAAAAATCTAAATCGCGATTCATGATACAGGGGGTGAAAAAATCGCTTTCAAAGTTAGGGATGACAAAATCGTGGAAAATCAATTTTTTCAAATTAGAACACCATTTTTTCATGGCAGATATTGAATCTACGTTAAAAAATAATCCTCCCGATGAAATAAGAAGAGCAACGCACGAAGCATTCCTGAGACGTATAAATAAATGTCTAGAAATTAACGGTCAAAACTTTGAGCATCTTCTCTAGTTATAACTGCGAGAGTTTGCCATGATTCTCCTAATAGTAACTTGAAGTCGGTTTCAAGAAGGGGTGAAAAATCTACAGCATGGTTCAAATAACAGTTCCTGAAAATTTCATCTTTTTGGCGTGAAGGGAAAAGAAATAGCTGAAAATTCAAGACGAAAAACAGTTTTTTGTGAATAACTCAGAAAATATCCATTTTAGGGCAAGGGTGTGATGCATACACTCACATTATTTTTTGAGGTAGATTCAATATCTGCCATAAAAAATGGGGTTCTAATTTGAAAAAATTGATTTTTCACGAATTTGTCATCCCTAACATTGAAATCGATTTTTTCACCCCCTGCATCATGAATCGCGATTTTGATTTTTAAAGTGGATACATCAATCTTACATCTTGAAAAATCCCAAAAATGGAAATTTTCCATCCAAGAACCTCGAAGTTATTCTTGTTTCAGCGGAGCTCTATTTTCGATTTTTTTTGGAATTTTCCCGCTCAGAGAAAATTTTCCAACCAGAACTGAAAAATGTTACATCAAAATAACTTGAAATTTTCTAAGGAATCTATTTCTGCAATAAAAAAATGGTGTTTCAATTTGAAAAACGGAAGTTGACGTCTTTTCCGGAAAAACCGGAGGTGCTCATGCCTTGAAAATATTTTAGATTTCATCAGCATCGTGAAATACTTATAAGTGCTGAATTTCATGAAAATACGTTCAGTAGTTTCCCGTATAAATATGGGTGAGGTTCCTCGTGAAAGACCCTGTATAACCATAATATGCCCCTCATGGTCAAACGGACAACGTCTCAACCTTTAGCAATCAGAATCCTTCCGGAAGGACCATGAATGTTCAATTTTCAATCATCGCAAGCAAATGCTTCAAATAAATCTAATCCTTTGAAGTGCTCTAGGTCAGCTCTATGGCGACAAAGCTCCACCTATCTTGAACCAACGTTACAGATAAGAATGCGGCAACAATTCAATAATCTGAAACGTGTGAAGTTTCTACTTCTACTCCAGTTCCAGTGGGAGGTCTGCTTTCCCCCTATGCGCCGACCGCCGTCGGCCATATTGGACGCCGCGGCGCCCTAACACACGAACTTTCCGCTCGCGCGGTTTCCTTCCAATGGCAGGGGTTTCCACAAATCCCGCCTCCTTGCATCGCGTCGTCGGGCAATAACTAGATCACGGGCGAATCGAGTTCAAACGTCAAATCAGGATATCATAACTGTAAACGCGATTAATTACTAGATACGTTATTTATGTAATGACACTTGTCGAGAGCGCAAGGTTGTGCGGACGCTGGAAGAAGTGGCTGCGGGGAATTGTGTGATTTGTGTTGGGGACAATGCGGTGTTCGGATTTGCACATTCCGATTCTGTGGCGGTGAGAGGTTATCTTCGAGGTGCGAAATAGGCTGCCGAGCAACAAGGGCAGAAGTAAGTAACGGACTGCTGAGAAGTCAACTATGGTCCAAAATCCCAGAGCTGTATGACGTTACTTATTTTCACATGGCTAATTTTCATATATACGAAATTTTACAGAAAACAGAATTTGAATTGATTTAATTGAAAGTTAAGTATTGACAACCACAAAACGAAAACAATGCTGTAATAAGTTCATTACAGCACTACTTTTGGTACTGTACTGAACTCATTACGATACTGGAATAGAGAAAATCAATTAGCCAGGTATTGGAAAAAGATCGGCAAGCATTGACGGCTTACTTCCTAGTAGTCCAAGATCCCAGAGCTGTATGACGTAACTTATCTTCACATGGCTGATTTTCATATATGTTTTGTAGAATTTTATTTCTAAAATAGTATCATAAGTGTCAGGCACTTTCTATGGGCAAAAACTTTCGTCAGACGCTTTGAAGCTCCGAAAATAATGAATGAACTTATTTTCACATTTTTGATTTTTAAATATGTTATTGAGGAAACTATCAAATTATATTTCATGAGTTGTGAAAATAAGTTACGTCATACAGCTCTGGGATCTTGGACTTTTAGGAAGAAAGCCGACAATGCTTGCCGATCTTTTTTCAATACCTGGCTAATTGATTTTCTCTATTCCAGTATCGTAATGAGTTCATTACAGTACCAAAATTAGTGTTGTAATGAACTCATAACAGCATTGTTTTCAGTTATAGTTTTCGTTTTGTGGTTGTCAATACTGAACTTTCAATGAAATCAATTCAAATTCCGTAATCTGTCAAATTTCGCAAGTCACACCAACTGCGAAACTACAATATAAAAGTCACTCATCTGAATTTTTATCTCAATGTCAAGAGAGTTACACAAAACTTGACTGAAATAGAGAAAAAATCGTCTTACTCCAACACTCATGCTTTCGAATTTCGTGTTGGAATAAGAGCCCATTCCGCAACTTGTTTTAGAATATTCTGTTAGAACAATTGAACTTTGACTAATTCTATGATTTTCACTTGAAGAGCCTTCACTATCATACAGACCATTCAAAATATCAATAAATTAAAAAAATATGATGTATCTCCGATCTTTTAGTATGTTGTTAGACTTCATTAGGAGCAATGTATACTCAAGTTTGAGTTAGTGAGTTGGGCCACCCTGTAGCATTTCGATTTCGATAGCCCTATTAGCCTCAGCATTCGTAAATTTACGTTTTGGCATTTTCAGAAAACTCGTTTCAACTCGAAGGCGTTGATAAATTGACTCCATTTTAAAATAGCATGAAGCAAATGCAAAGAACCAAACTTCAGAAAAACAATCAGAAATGTCTCATACTGATTTTTATTGGATCGATTCGAGTTGTTATTGAGTTTTAAATGATTTTACAGCGATTTTCTCGAAGATTACATACCTTTTTGTACGATAGTACGAATTTTGTTAATTACCACGTTTTTTTTGCTAGATCCGTAGATCGTTTTTACTGGTCGCTAAGGTAAACAGAACGGTAAGTGAATCACCGTTCAATGACTAAATATTCTTTGAAATAATGAAATAACACAAACAATTTGAATTCAGTTCATTTAATATAAAAATTGGATATGTCAATACCGTCGTTCAAAAATATTGTTCTCTGCAGCAGTGAATATTCCGCCCAAAGACTTCCAGGCGATCTCAGCTTGTCTATTCTTCGAACAAAATAGGACAGTAGCACTTTTTCATTGATTTGGCTGCCTTCAGTCTGAGTCCATTCTTTGAAAGTATTGTATGTACTCTCGTTGTAGATTCTAGATTTCTCAGGAATAACTGACGAACAGTCGATTTCCCAGGCTGTTTGAATTTCATTATCTTCCGAAGATTCTATATCGCTCATTTTTCAACGCTAGTAAATTCAATTGAATATTTCCCTCCTGTCAAAAACTTCATGTAAATAGAATGCAATTATCAAAAAATACAGCGATAATTGCATTGTAGAGAGCGAAAGATCCCTGCGATAATTGCACTGCTCGTATCCATAGCAATTTCGGGAAATATTCCCCCGAATTACACTCGTGCATCAAAATGACCTGATAAGTCTGCATTTCGGCGTGTTGTCTTTGAAAAACTGCATTCGGTCATTTTAATTTTTTTAGAAAGTGCCCTCCACTTTCGGTGTCGGGCTCTTTCTCCGAAAATAAAAATGAACTCGTGCAGTTCTTAGACAACACGCTGTCATGCAAAATTATCGGTAATTTTGATGCAATTGTGGATTTTTGTCACTTTGACAATCTACTAAGATTTCATCACCAAGACAACGCCTTATATTAGATTCCTACACAGCATTGATAAAGCTACGAATAAACGAATTTGTCAGATAATAATTTTGTACAGGGTGATTCATTTATCTTGGTTACCCCAATTTTCTCGAAAACGTCCGAATATTTTCTGATTCTGTGAATGGCGTTTTGAACAGGTCAATGTCGACTTGAGATGCGCATAAAAATCTGCGGAATAAATAAACACGCCAGGCGTCGCGGCGCTATCAAAAATTTTTTCTCCAGAGACATACCTTTTTTATCATGTCATTCGAAGGATAATTTCATTCTGAACTTTTTTTTCGAATACAATTTTTATTCATTTTTAACCGTCAGCGATCTGCAGCGTGTTTTATGTTGATTCTATTCCATTCATTTTTTTTCTGTATTGTGGTAGTTTGCCTTGATTTAGAGACATAGATATGATTTTGTGCTTTGAATTCAAGAAGGCTAGTTTTTTTAACAATCTGCCTCTTTAAATAAGATTAAATATGTGGATACAGTAAGATGGGGCTCCATGTCACAACGCTGCCATTGTGAAGAGATATTGAGATTAAGAATTCGAAAATGAATGGAACCTTATATTTTGACCAAAGTGCCTTATAATGAAATAGGAACTGTAACAAACTATTTTTCTATTATTTTATTTATTAAATATTATATCTTATATCAATGAACATTTTATTTAATAACAAACGAAACATTTCGAATCATATGTTCTATATACCGGCCATTATGATCCATACATAAGTTATATCATTCCCCTATTTCATTATGAGTTACTTCGGTCAAAATATAAGGGTCTACTTGGGCACATGCGTTTCTTATCTTCATTTTCAAATAGTCCAAGTTATTAGACTCAGTTTGGTATACCATATATTTAAGGGGACCCCTCAGAAAGTAATTCATGAGCGTTAGGTCTGGCGATATCTGATGGGTCCATTGGTTTCAATCCATTTATTTTCGAATTCTTGATCTAAATATCTCTTGACAATGGCAGCGTTGTGGCATGAAGCCCCATCTTGCTTTAGCCACATATTTCATCTTATTTGAAGGGGCACATTGACTAGATTACTAGCCTTCTTGAATTCAAATCACATCTATGTCTCCAAATAAAGGCATACTGCCACAATACAGAAAAAAATAAATGGAATAGAATCAACATAAAACACGCTGTAGATCACTAACGATTAGGAATGGATAAATTTTATTCGAAAAAAAAAATTCAGAATGAAATTATCTTTCGAATGACATGATAAAAAAAGGTATGTCCCTGGAGAAAAAATTTTTGATAGCGCCGCGACGCCTGGCGTGTTTATTTATTCCGCAGATTTTTATGCGCATCTCAAGTCGACATTGACTAGTTCAAAACGCCTTTCACAGAATGTAAAAATATTCGGACGTTTTCGAGAAAATTGGGGTTTCTAAGATAAGTGAATCACCCTGTACATTGAGTAAAAATTGTGTCTATCGTGCAAAAAACGCTATAAGTATCTCAAACGTTAAGGACTACCGATCTCAGACAATAATTGAAGTCGTCGCTGCGCTCCTTCTCCAAACTATTGTCTTCGATAGGTAAAATGCCCTTACCGTTTTCTATACTATAATATAATATTCAAAATGATTTAATACTATATTCCTAACTGCTGTGGAGCAGTATATTTAAAAATGCATATCAGAAAAAGAGAAAGCAGGCATCCCAAATTCCACTAGAATGCTCAGTTCCATGTCTGTTGCATTTTCTTCCTGTTGATTCACCAGGGGGTGCTAAAAAAGGAGTCCCGCTCCCGGTCCCCGTCCAACTAATTCAGGATCGTAGTGACATTCGATATTTGACACTGAAGTTGTACCATTCTATCAGTTGCACCTATAAATAAGACATTGTTCTAAAACCGTACGAACTCAACACCAGTTCATCACATAATCATTTGATCGACACGTCTAGTACCGAATTAAAAAATGCACGTGAAGCGAATTGCTCTCCACCCTCAATAAAGTCGACATTAAGTGCGTTCACGTTCGATAATCGCCTTGTGAGTATTGACTTGCATGTTGTTTTCTTCAATTGTGTTGTTCACGGTTTGAAACTGGGGATTCGAGAATTGCAGGAGGATTTTCGATGGAAGCAACCTCGCAATGGATTCATAGGGTAACGATTCAATATAACACATTATCAGATTCACGATGCGTTTCGAGTGAAAGAAATTGTTTTATGGTTTCGTTCCCAGTTAGCTTTATTCTAGGACCTTAGGCTTGCTGCACAATCAGCTATTTCGAAATTCCATACCTTTTCTACTCCAAATTGAGACTAATTACATTCAAATTGGGATTAAACAATTTCAAAATCAGAATGAGCAACTTCAAATTAGTAAACACAATCGAATTGGGAATTATTACATTCAAAATGGGACTAAACAATATCATATTGGGAAATGACATGTCTTTTTTTTATAACACATAATGAGGAATGTTCACAGGTATGCAAAATCGAACGAAACTTCGTCACAGTATAACCTATATGTATATGAAATCACTAGTTTTTGTTTCAGTCGAAAGGACCTAATAGTTCGGATTTTACAACCCCGCGAATATTCAATTCCTCGCGGCGATGAGACGTCATACTACATACGCAAATCGCACTCCGTGAGCCGAGAGGCCCTTATATTGGACCCGGCTACGTACTGAACCTCGTTGGGTGTAAAGTGACGTCACACGGATCCATCGAACTCATGTTTATAACTCGATATCTCGGGCGCTATTTGAAGTATTCAAATAATTTTTGGACACAATATTTTCATTTTCTACGGAGAATAGGAATATAAAGAAATTGAAAAATGTGAACATTCCTCATTTTAACGATTCTGAAAACGTTCATTAATGAAATTTGCTACAATCTTCGAAAGTTGGAAAAGTTATTTTTTTGAATGGATTCGGCCTTTGACCAATTTGGGCACAAGTTTTACACATTGTTCTTTCTTTCATATATTATGTATTTAAAAATTTTTCTGATTGATTTTTGATCCAGAGACTGGAAGGGAAATCCTTAAAAATAATTCAGAAGCTTGCAGAGTATTGATTCTCACATTTTTCAACGAAATCGTTCATAAATTTATATACATCCCTGCATTTTTTTCTCATTTCGATTCTCGCTTACTTTAGAACAATTCTCTCAAGTTATTTAGTGACAATAAGAATGTCTTCAATTCCAATTTGATTGTGATAATCATTTTGAAATCGTTCAGTCCCGGTCTGAATGTGTTTATTCCCAATTCGATTGTGTTTACTAATTTGAGGTTACTCATTCTCATTTTGAAATTGTCTAATCCCAATTTGAATGATATTAGTCTCAATTTGATTTTGAGAAGTCATAGATCTCCGCCCAAATATCTGCCATTTTCGAATTTCGAACATAAAATGCTATTACTTTTGAGGTTAAGTGTCTTGAGTTTTTCTCATCTGCTTCAAAAATCAGGGTTTTCATTCGGTATTGCTACTGACAAGACTTCATCTAAATCTTGAAAAACGGCTTCTAAATGTTATTAGATGTACAACTTTGCTTAGCTGGCTGTAGCGGTGAGTGGTAGTTGAAATAAAATGATCTTAGATGTCATACAATAAGCTTGGGTATTTGTAAAGGTAACGCCATCGAAATATTAGCCGATTTGTGCCTGCATCATGAAGTTTTTCTCCATTATTCATGTCGGTCATGTCACTTTGGAATAGGGAGTCTTACTCCAGACATTGCTTCCTCGGAATATCACTCGTTTCGATCAATGTCACACGGCCTGACTGATCAGTTTTTCCGGTCTTCTGAAGAAGTAAAAAATTGGATCGATTCGTTGATCGATTCACAAGATTACCAGTTTTTTCAACGAGGGATTCGTATGTTGCACGAAAGATGGAGAGAAGTAGTAGACAGCGAAGGTCAATACTTTTAATCATAAATGAATAACCAGTTTTTTACTTTCGAGAAGAAACGGCGGAAGCTAAATTGTACACATTTCAACTTTGTCATAGGTATCTTATTTGGTTTCTCTCTTCTAGAAAAATAATATACCGCATGAAGTACTCGTATTTTCGTAAATCCTAGATCGAAGAACATTTTGTGTCACTGTCAAACTGGTAAACTGCTAAAATAACTATAGTAATCTCTATTGTTTTTTCAAGAGATATGTTTTTTAATGAAAACTTAAATTAATTTTGATCAAAAGTAACAAACATGTTGTGGCTTGTTGTTCTTCGCAAATAAATTATCTCACTCAGTTCGGAAACCGTTCAGCATAAAGGAGCTATGTCGTTTTATCGCCATTGATACTTCTAATTTGTATAAAATATGATATACCGGTTGAGTCTTCGATTTTTACAAATATTTCAACAGGAGATTCCGAAAGTTAGAAGAGACACTTCTTGGCTCTACCGTTTTTTCCGATTCAGCAAGGTTGAAAAATTTCAGGATGTTGAAAATCCATATGAAAATGTGATTCGACTATATCTCGTGAATGATTTCATCGAATGAAATGATTTTTGGAATATGAATTTTTTTCATTGATTTGGTGAATCTTCTGCATCACAAAATTTCACGCACCCGTTTAATTTTTATTATGATTCATTAAAATATGATACCAAAAAGTATTAAAGTTAAGGTTCTCTTTTCTTTTAATTGAATTGAACACAACAATCTAGTGGATTTTTTCTATTTACGAAAGATCAGTTCATATCGTTATATGTATTTGTTCATTGAAAATAGATTGTTGCAACGGACACATCAAAATTAATGATATTTTCTCATAAATAATAGATTGCATATGTCAACAATTTCAAAAGGTCGAACAACATTGAAAACACTTTATATGTAGCAGTTTCATTGGTGTTTACAGAATGCTCTTGCTTCAAATCTTCAGCAATTAAAAAAAAATTATATTTATATCATTCACGAACTCGTGTACTTTTTCACAAAAAAAGCCTAAGAGCGTTTTTCGCATAAAAGACCCTCTCTAATTATTATCGGTAAGGATTTACGTCCTAAAAATCTCTTTACTCATTTAATAATCGCCTGTACAAAAAAACTATTAACCAGGTACACTTGAATAAACGAACTTTAAAAAACACCCAGAATGAACAACATCTTTCACATATTCTTTTTGGGTGGAATGATCAACGTTAATAATGTATAGGTACCCAGATATACAGGGTGGACCATCCATAACTTTCCACCCGAATTTTAAGCTTGGGATGGAATAACGAAAACACGCTCGGAAAGAACAAATTTTGTTGAAAGGGGGACAAATAAGGGTGTCCAAATGAGTTTGATATCACTACCCCTCTAGCTGCAACCCCTAACAGCTCTCATTTTTTAATATGGAAAAGCTGTCGAGCAGCACCTTGTTGGAAAGGCAATTCAATTTCCTGCATGGGTGTATTTTTTTTCATCGCTTTATTATTATACAGAGTGACTCAGTATTCCAGCAATAACTTTCACACGCCGAATTTGGATCTTTGAGATGGAAAAAAAGGCTGAGACGGGTCAAAAAATGAATTCGATATCACTGTCTCTCTAGCCGCTACCACTTAAAGCAATTATTTTTGAATATAGATGATTGGTCGAGTAGCTTTGTTGAGAAGGTAATTCAATTACCTGCATGAGCGTATTGCTTTAAGTGGTAGTGGCTAGAGGGGTAGTGATATCGAATTCATTTTTACACGTCCGAGCGTTTTTTCCATCTCAAAGATCCAAATTCGGCGTGTGAAAGTTATTGATAGAATACTGAGTCACACTGTATAATAATAAAGCTATGAAAAAAAATACACCCATGCAGGAAATTGAATTGCCTTTCCAACAAATTGCTGCTCGATCCCTTTTCCCTATTCAAAAATGAGAGCTGTTAAGGGTTGCAGCTAGAGGGGTAGTGATATTAAAATCATTTGAACACCCTTATTTGTCCCCTTTTCAACAAAATTTGACCTGTCCGAGCGTTTTTTCGTTATTCCATCTCAAAGCTCAAAATTCGGGGTGGAAAGTTATGGATGGCACATCCTGTATAGTTCCACTTAATGAGGAATAGTTGATAGTTGAAAGGGAGTTACAGTCCACTGCGACCTTATGGTCTATTGTGCCCCCTGACAAAGCTTCACAACTCGCCTTCCAGTCCCAGAGATCTTATGAAATCCAATATCTCGGAAGGCTTCAGAGAGTCTAATTCCTCACTCCTAAAGGTCTCTTCACCAAAGCATTGTTTATTTTGGCTTACAATGCCAAAGCATTCTGTGACTAGGTGAATAGGAGTTTCTTCCTCCTCCCCACAGAATCTATACTCGTGTCCGATACGCCCATTCTCAGCAAGTGCTTTCTGAGGCGACAATGCCCTGTAAGAAAGCCAGTGAGGAGGTGTAGTTGGTTCTTACTGAGATCCAAATATCTTTTGGATCTTGCAGTTTCAAAATTCCAAAGGAACTTTTTGGAGTGATGCAACCCTGGGAGATCTCTTTCAGTTTTCTCCTTCTCCTTCTTTCTTATAGGTACATTTTCCTATACCACAGAAAGGTTCTGGGCCAGTGAGTGCGGAATAAGTCATATAGAACGAAACTTTAGTTAGCGTTTTTTTTTGTTGACTTGTCGACTTGTATTTTTTAATATGAGTTACTTTATGATATGTTGTAATAATTTGTCTTTTCTTTTTTGCAGACCACTTTTAGCACCAGCAGCTTCGCGGACCTTCTGACTGGCTCGTTCTCGGAAGAACCAAGCTCAGTATTAGCACAAGAGGATCTCAACCCTTTTTCGGACGTACAACTTCACTCGCAACCAACATCACCAGCGCCCTTACCCAGCTTTCAGGAGACGTACTCCGTTAAGTACGGCCAGGCTACTTCGAGCACTACCTACAAAATGGACGAAGAATGTTTCAACGTGTCGTATCATCATCCCACGCCCCATCAAGTCGCCACACACCCATACGACTACCAGCAACTGCAGTTTCCAGGTGAGTATGTGAACTACTAGTCAATTGTGCAATCGGACAAACTGTCACGATGATTATTGGAACACAAACTCAGAAAAGAGTAGTGTTCTATTTCTTTTTTCTTAGTTTACATTTCGTTTTTGTCACTTGTTGCCTTTCCCTTCATGATTTGATTGAGAACGTTTTTCGGTTTTTTCTTCTCTTCTGGGTCATAGTTTACTTCCACCAGTTTGCCCGCGTTCTTGCCAATTTCATTATCTTGAATGACCCCACTTCTTCTTCATTTAATGCGCTTCTCCATTGGCAGTACCATTTCACAGATTATAAACCTAATGTTGATTCTTCATCTTTTTGCTTGCCACTTGTGTTGTATGAAATTACTGTGTTGTATGAATTACTGAGAGGAAGAATGATTCTGTAAATCTTCACTCTCCTAGGGGGAATTCGATTAGACCATAATCAACTAACGCATTTTCGTCATGAATAGGGTGCTACTTCTTTTTCATTGTTGCTCAACTCAAAAAAGAATAGAGCAATAAAAGAACCTGAAGATCATTGGATTTCAAAATTTGAACTCTTGAAATGTTACCCAATACTCCGCAGATTATGACATTTGATCAGTTCATTCGTCTACACCCTTTGATTTTGAAAAACCTTTCGTACCGTTTTGAATGATCGACTTTTTAAATGTTGAAATGAAATGAATATTGTTTGAACAA
Source organism: Hippodamia convergens (assembly GCA_038502775.1). Lineage (NCBI taxonomy): Eukaryota > Metazoa > Arthropoda > Insecta > Coleoptera > Coccinellidae > Hippodamia > Hippodamia convergens. The sequence continues at coordinate 48,821,617 of CM076610.1, forward strand.
TGGTCCTAGACTATTATTCATATTTCGATAGTTATTTCTCTAGATCTAGGACTAGGATGATCCATCATATATCATATCAAAATCGAATCGCAAAATCGTAGATTCAATCTGTACAAAAGAATTTGTCATATCCTGACCAAATTGTCCTTGACACGAAAATGTTAAGTATGGGTTTTTCGACCAAGTAGTCTCACTAACCTAAGTAGCTCTATAATCATGATTTCAGTATTTCAAGAATCGAGAATTACTAGGTACCTACTTATGAAGAGCCATTTGCATCTTTAATTAATTATCGGCTATTATCATCTTGTTGGAATTTATGCTGAAACTTTCTCGTTCCTTATCGGCTTCTTCATTTTCGATGGTGAATTTTGAAATCGATCGAGGTCGTCGAGGATAAATCGTACCTTGAAGTTTTATAATAAAAAACGAAGCATAATTCTTGATTGGTGAAGTTTAAATTTAAATCATAAAGGTATAATGCTGAATGCAATTGTTGGAAATTCGTCAATAGATTACAAACTTTGAAAATGATATAGGACATAGCATAGAACCCATTGACGATGAAAAAATATATTAATAGAAATAAAGGAAAATGTAGGGACATCTAATTTCCCAGTCTGAGCGAACAAGAATAGTAGCCCTTCATCGAGAACCTTTGTCGAACCACCAGATTATGCAACGTTTGAATATTCCAAGGAATATGGCCCTATTCCTCGATGGAATCAAACGAAATCTTTTATCATTATTATTATTCTGAACAGGAGTCCTTGTGGCTACGTTCAGCCTTCCGGGAACTTAGACTGCAAGGATCTCTTGTTCTTTACCCAACTCGTTCATTCAAATCTGAAGAAGGCCATCAAAAGCATTGATAACTCCAACGGCATTCTTAGGAGCTTTAGCTGTTACCTCATGGGGATCCAGAACCGACCATTCCATGTGAATGGTTCTTAGTTCCGCAAGCTCTGGACACTTGCATACCATGTGTTCAGCTTTTTCTTCCTCTGATGCACATAGCCTGCAGATTTCATGTGCTGATTTTCGCATGCGATACAGAAGATATTTGTATTGACAGTGTCCCGTCAGCAGACCTACCATTACCCGAAGCTCAGCTCGTGGCAGCTTTATGAGCTTCCTAGTGTAGGTCTACGAGAATTTCACAAATTCTTAGCTTGCTCAAGTCTAGGAGTATTTCTCCAGAGCGTTGTTTTGTTCACCGCTTCCCATTGTTGGTCCTCTTTCTTGTATTGTTCTTTTCCCCGCCCACAGAAAGTTTCAGGTCCAACAGGTTTCAGCCTTGAAGCTTTCTTCGCAAGTTCATCGGCTATTTCATTTCCTCCAATACCACAATTTCCTGGTATCCATAGAAGAGTCACCTTATTGGCGCTGGCCAGTTGCTTTATGGTATTATGGCATTCCCATCTCAGCCGAAACTCCTAACTGTATGATTCTAGTGAACTCAGAGAGCTCCTTTGAGATTCCTTTGAAGGCACCCTTTAGCGAAGGTATAGACAGCTTGTGTCTCTGCCTGTGAAACAGAGGGTTCACTTCCAAAAGGCTTGGATATCCTTAATTTAGGTCCACAATACCTGTTTCCCTTTCTGTTTTCGATCCATCAGTGTACCATATGGATGACCTTTTGTCTAAGACGGTCACCAATGACCGTTTTTAATGTATTTTGAAATCGTATATGATTGGCATCACGTCTGTGGTTTTGCCAAGAGGCTTGAGTCTAGTTGATTCAGTATCCTCAACGATATATATTACAACCCTTCGAAGTGATTTTTTCGAGGACCTATAGACGTGTAGTCTGAACCACTAACATGAGGAGACGGTTGCCGTTTTCAAATTTAAGAGCAAGGATCCTTCTAAGAGTACTTCGGCTATCGCCTGGACGTAGAGCTACCGTTGACAACACCACCAAAATTGGCCTCTACCACATTGGTGCAACATATTTTTTTTTAACGAGTCACAATTCGGTTTAGTCGACAAGATTTTTTTTCGGAAAAATTAGATGCCCCTATGATATTACTTACAAATATGTATATTACAGTTGAAATAGAGGAAATTATTAATCTCATTTCCGGTGCAGAGATTGTTTATTTCTTGGGAAACCCAGGATGGCCAAAACTGTGTGTACAGGGTAAGCAAAATTGATTATACCTGAACTATAACTTTTCAACCGGGAGAGATAGAGGAAAATAAATGACACGTTACGGTGGTCTCTTTTAGAGAAACTGATAATGCCATCAACTGCATTCCTTTATCTTCTGTTGTTTTCGAGTTATAGGCCAAAATTGAAATTTGGACGATTTCAACTTTGGCCATTATCTCCGTTTGTGTTTGTGCTAGGATGTTGAAATGAAAACATTATACAGGCAGTTCTTTCATAGCAATCCAGAAGCGTACTTTGTTTTTTCCCAAGAGGTTTGCTTGCTGAGCTATAACATACAGTTGTGATTTTCCTCATGGAAACGATAGTTTGAAATGGCATAGAATGAATCGCCATTTTTTTCCCGTTTTAGAAATATATCATACATCATACATCGCCCTCAAATTCATTCAGTTATCATGAAAAATATAGTTTGTATGTGAAATTTGAATTATTGAGTATTAAGTAGGCTGAATCACAAAATAATATGTCTCTACGCATGGTGTCATTATTTTTTTGCCATTGAATACTTGATTCAATTTTAGGTGATTTGATCTCAGTTCAGAACCACTGTCAATTATTGGAATTCGAAGTCATTTTTGCCGTCAATATGGGAATGTTCGAAAACTTCGAGAAATATGACATGATGAAATGTTTTATTTTAGTGGCAATAATGACTTCGAATTGACAGTTGTTCTGAACAGAGATCAAGCCAAGGAGAATTGAATCAAGTATTCAATGACAAAATAATTATGACACCATGCGTAGGACATAGTATTCTGTGATTCAGTCTACTTACTACTCAATAATTCAAATTTCAAATACAAACTTTATTTTTCATGATAACTGAATGAATCTGAGGGCGATGTATGATATATTTCTGAAACGGGAAAAAAATGGCGATTCTTTCTAAGCTATTACAAACTATTGTTTCCATAAGAAAAAACACAACTTCATGTTAGAGCTCACCAAGAAAAACTTTTGGGAAAAAACAAAGGGCGCTACTGGATTGCTATGAGTGGCTATGGTGTGCCTGTATAAAGTTTTCATTTCAACATCCCAGCACAGACAGAAACGGAGATAATGGCCAAAGTTGAAATCGCCCAAATTTCAATTTTGGCCTATAACTCGAACACAAAAGAAGATGGAGTTATGCAGTTGATGGCATTATCAGTTTCTGTAGAAAAGACCACCGCAACGTGTCATTCATTTTTCTCTATCTCTCACGGTTAAAAAGTTGTAGTTCAAGTATCACCAATTTTGCCCATCCTGTACATAAGGCAGCTAGTGACATTCCTTTCATATAACACAAACTCAAATGTTTCAATATCCTACAAAAATTTTGATATCACACTCTTTGAGTCATGATTTCACCGCAAAATGCATTCCATTTTCAGGCACCGCCCCATACTACGCAACCCCCCAGACCTGCAGTTCCAGCTTCGAGGCTCTCATGAGCCAGGAGAGCTACTCCCTTCCGGCCTACCAGACCAGCACCACTACCGAACTGCACATCAGCACGGCCCTCAGCCCCAAACAGCGCAGAGCGTCTCTACCTCTTCAAAGGTCGGAATCCACGAGCAGCAGCGAAAGTCCGAAGTTGAGGCTGACTGGACCCACGCCTTCTGCCTGTTCTTCGGCCGCTAGCTCACCTGGTGGACCCGGAGACAAAGGACCCACGTCGCCGTCGCCTTCACAGCTATGTGCAGTTTGCGGGGACACTGCCGCGTGTCAGCATTACGGTGTTCGGACGTGTGAAGGTAACAGCTTGATTTTTTTTAACCGACTTAGGCCCGATATATTCACCTTCCCTGTAAAGTATGCGTTAACTACTTGATCGTCTAATTTACAGATAACCTGTAAGAGATTTTGGGTATTCATGCTCATTTATCCTTTTGGTAGCTACTGAAGAGATACAAGAAAGTGAATGTTTTTAAACGGTTAATAATATTTGATGACAAAGATAAGCTTATACAAAATGATCGTGTAAGAGGGAGAAGGCGACTATACGTGACAATTTGTATCGGCCAATAGGTAAGCTGTTAGGAAACGCCGAAAGGCGCAAACATTTGTTTTTCATCCCCAAGTTTATGGTTCTCTCTTATCTCTTTTCTGTCTGACCTAACCTACAACTTAAACTACTACCGACTGCCACACGAAACCTCTAACTTCAAAGTTTACAAACAAAACTATGAGGTAGAATCCCTCTGGTAGACGTTTACTGACAGGTCGGAGTGGCCTGTAAATTTACCTGCTCGGTAACCAGAATTTACAGTCGACTTCGATCTACTAGGAGGTGAATATACGTTCAACAAGGACTTTCTTTCCCGTAACACTACCAGACAGTTTACCAGTAGGTGAATAAATGTAGAATTTGCCGCAGTCACAAGGTATTCTGTAAATACTGCGGCAAAGTCTACATTGGTACAACGAAGCGAAGTATCAATACGAGAATTAAGGAGCATGAATGATGCTGTCGACTCAATCAGACAGAAAAATCCGCACTAGAGGAACATGCTCTAACAGGTGGACACAATATGATTTTCTCAAAGGCAGAGGCTATTTCGAACATCAAAAGTTTCTATCCTAGGATGAACATGGAAGCCATTGAGATATATAAACATAAGAGCAATATGAACAGAAAGAAAGAAACTCCTTTGGTACATAGCGCATGGTTGCCGGTGTTGGAGAAGACCAAAATCAAGCCAATACGAAGTGGGAGCGATGGACCAATCAACATCGCGAGCGTAAACCCCCTACCTTCTCCCGCCAATGATCAAGGTATAAGTTGGGCCAAAGGATCGAATCCAGCATCACTTTCGGAAATTCAGCGGTCAAGTTACAACCTCCGACCAAGAATCCTCTGAAGATGCCTACCGCAGTTGTGGGCGAAACGTTAGGTGAAATAATTCCTAATAGACCACGCCCAATAAGCCGGAAGACTCCCTTAATGTCGTTCTACAAAAAATACGACTAAAGATATTAATAAAGCCTTAATAATACCTTTCTCTATTTCAGTATCGTAATGAGTTCATTAGAGTACTAAAAGTACTGCTATAATGAACTCGTTACAGTAATGTTTTCAGTTATATTTTTCGTTTTATAGTTGTCTATATTGACATCCTATCCTATCAACTCTCAAATCAAATCAATTCAAATTCCGTAATCTGTCAAATTTCGTAAGTCACACCAACTGCCAAGATACAATACAAAAGTCACTAGGATGTAAAAATCAGAATTTCTATTCGAATTTCGGGAGTATTTCACCAAACTTGACTGAAATAGAGAAGATATCGTCTTATACTTGTAGCAAGAGGTTTTCGAAAACTCGATTCTTCGTCGCTCGTTTTCGAATTTCGCATTCGTGTTGGAATAGGAGCCCATTCTGCAACTCGTTCTATAATATACTAATACTTGATATCAAAAGATTATGAATTTTATCCCGATAAGTTAGTTAACAAGTTGACACCGACATCTGTTACCTACTACCTTCACCTTTTAAATTTCAATGAGACATTTCAGGTGGTAAAATAATTTGTAATTTCTCGTTTTCTAATCCAAAATGAATTCTGCTTTACCTTCAAGGCTTGCATTTATTCCATTCATCAAAGCAATATATATAACGGGTGTTAATTTCAGGATGCAAAGGTTTCTTCAAGAGAACGGTCCAGAAGGGTTCAAAATACGTCTGCTTGGCAGATAAAGCTTGTCCCGTCGACAAGAGGAGAAGGAACAGATGCCAGTTCTGCCGCTTCCAGAAGTGTCTCATGGTCGGCATGGTCAAGGAAGTGGTCAGGACGGATTCTCTAAAAGGACGACGGGTCGTTTGCCTTCCAAACCTAAATCCCCCCAAGAATCTCCCCAAGTCCCCCCGTCTCCCTCATTACGGCACTGGTTCGAGCACACGTGGATACCACACCGGATCTGGCTAATCTGGATTACTCCCAATACTTGGAACCAACCACCATCGAGCCCATCATGTCTGAGGCGGAGAAGATACAGCAGTTTTATACCCTCCTTACCACTTCAGTGGATGTCATCAGGAATTTCGCTGACAGAATCCCTGGGTATGTTACAGTAAAAAAAAAAGTTTTTGTACAACTGCCATTAAAAGTGACACTTTCCATGACAGCAAACAATGTTGAAATTGATTGTTTACATGGAAGCGTGTTAAAAATATTTTTAACATAAGTATTAAAAATATTTTTAGCACTCCATTTTCTTATGATGAAATCAGATGATAAACATTCAGCAATTGCAAATTTTTAGTATCAAATTAACAACCATTACTTATGAACATCAATATTAATCGTAAAACTAGAACAATCACTAACATTAATGCCCTATGACGTTAGGGAGCTTCGCAACACATTATTAGAATCCTCAGCACCATCAGTACCGGTAGAAACCGGAAGGTCAATATTGGATGATGATGATCTAGAATCTGTTGAGGTTGGGAGAATTTTTTGCAGCTATGATATTTCTATATGCAATGGAATGATCAATATATCCCTCGGCTACCGTCGAAGACTTCCATCCACCATGTTTTTTTATATCCGTAATATTTGCTCCTGATTCTGCTAGCAATGAAGCGGTGGATCTTCGAAAACAGTGTCCTGGCAGTTTGAGGAATTAGGCAACAATAGATGTATTTATACCAATTGGATTAGCAATGCATTTATTATTCATGTATTTCAGGAAAAAACGACGATGTTTGATGACAGAAGGGTGCAGTGCAAAGTACTTATGAAAGTAGTCCACATATTTCCCAATAACACTGAAAGAACGACTGACTTTCGTTTTTGTATTTGGAAGTTGTATAACCTATGAATTATTTGTTATTTCGATGTCTTCCACTTATAAATTACACAATTCTTCACGCCGACAGTCTCCAAATAATCCGAAAATAGTTGCAACCTTAACTTGTTTTCAACTTGTTCACGAGTGAGAATTTTCGATTTTTGAGGACGATATCCTTTGCTTTTCCGTTTTAAATATGCTATTACCTCAAAAGATTCACTAAAATCCACACTATTTTCAACAAGGGCACTTGACTTTATCATTGAAAATTTGCTCCACAAAGTTGATGAACTCCATATTTTTGATTTTTCTCTCAAGTATGCCAGGAAAATAGTTTCACTGAAGTTCCCTTCTACATTTTTCAATTTACACAAGGCCAGGAAATTGTTATATGCAATATCGTACTGCCGAACAGATTTTTTAGGTAGAAGTTCCAAATTTGATCTTCTTGCAGACTCTTCAATATACAGACTAACAACCAAATCGTCACTTTTATTAATAATTGAACTATCGACAAACATATTAAACAGTTAACAACCCAAGGCGAAAATTGGACAGGAACAAAATTCAAATGACAGCGTCTTTACTCATTTGTTAGTAATTATAACGTTGGCAACGTTTGTCATTCACAAGAACCTTCAGATTATTTGAATATTAAAATGCATTTTGAAGTTTATTGTCACTGCAAATTCGTCCATTTCATTATCAAAATAGGGCAGTTGTACAAAAAACATTGTATGGTATTTGTGTTAAAAGTGATTTTATTTTGTTCGTGAAATTGTTCAATTTGCTTCGCTCATTTTAAATTAGACAGACCTCTGGAACTTTGAAAAATTTGCTCCACAAATTTGATGAGCTCCATATTTTTTTTCTTGTTAATATGCTTAAAAGACAGTTTCACTAAAATTCCCTTCTACATTCTTCAGTTTACACGAGGCCAGTAGTCTGAACTTCACAAAAAAGTTGTAAAACCGATTTACTTACCATATTTTGTGACAAACTTTTGTCAAACCTATCTGACCACCCTGTATACTTCGTCGGAACAGAATCCGCTGCCTGACCCGCTCGATTTGAATATAAACGATTAATAAAACAACCGATCGCAATGACTTGTTGCTATCTCGGCGCCGTTTGAGCTCACAAGTCTTGAATATTAATTTCTTTCAGATTCCAAGAGATCTGCCCAGAAGATAGAGACCTGCTTTTCCAATCAGCTTCCCTAGAACTCTTCGTCTTGCGGCTTGCTTACAGGACACACCCTAACGACACCAAGCTGACCTTCTGTAACGGCGTTGTCCTCAACAAACAACAATGTTATAGGTCGTTTGGAGACTGGCTACATGCAATCATTGAATTCTGCAATGGTCTTCATCTGATGGAGATTGATATTTCAGCATTCGCGTGCCTGTGTGCACTTACCCTGGTGACAGGTCAGTTCGAAAATATATTATTTTTCGCTTGTATATTACCTGTTTATTTTACCTTAGAAACGATCGCTATAAATACACTCATAACGCTCTAAGGCGTTAGTCCAGTCGCCTTAGGATAAAAAAGAGGGGCAAATCTCGCGATTTTGAGATATGTAATAAGCTGGAAACTCGTATCCACTTTATTTTGGCATTCTAAAAGTTGTGTCAAAAGTCTCATTTTATCTCGTGTCTGCGTCGTAAGTTATTCGTGGTCAAAGGTTATGAAAATCGTTCTTTTGCAACTATCTAAGTTTCTATGATTCCAATCAATTCAATACCTATAAAAATTGAAGATAAAGAAATTTGCAACAACTTTTGTACCAACTTCTTTTCTATACGCTCAACCGTTTTTGAAATAGAGGGCGGAGAACACCCAGCGCTCAGGCCTCAGGCATACATACTGTATAATACAAGGTCAACCGTGAATCGCGTCGTATGGAGAAAGACAATACTTTTTCTGTCGTTTCAGATAAACACGTCAAGTATTTACAAAGATATAATGGATCAAAAACTGTTGTTGTACTGGACGGATACACTAAAAACATGAAAGCAATGAAACAATTAAGAAGAACTGCTGCTCTTTCAAAATCTTATGAAGTTTGTTTCAATGTAACAATGATTGCGCCAATCAGCCAAGAAAAGTTTCGTTAAATAAATTTAATAAAAAGAAAAATTTTTTGTTCTTATTAAAATAACTAGCAAATATACAGGGTCTTTCACGAGGAACCTCACCCATATTTATACGGGAAACTACTGAACGTATTTTCATGAAATTCAGCACTTATAAGTATTTCACGATGCTGATGAAATCTAAAATATTTTCAAGGCATGAGCACCTCCGGTTTTTCCGGAAATGACGTCAACTTCGTTTTTCAAATTAGAACACCATTTTTTTATTGCAGAAATAGATTCCTTAGAAAATTTCAAGTTATTTTGATGTAACATTTTTCAGTTTTGGTTGGAAAATTCTCTCTGAGCGGGAAAATTCGAAAAAAAATCGAAAATAGAGCTCCGCTGAAACAAGAATAACTTCGAGGTTTTTGGATGGAATACTTTCATTTTTGGGATTTTTCAAGATATAAGATTGATGTATCCACTTTAAAAATCGAAATCGCGATTCATGATACAGGGGGTGAAAAAATCGCTTTCAAAGTTAGGGATGACAAAATCGTGAAAAATCAATTTTTTCAAATTAGAACCCCATTTTTTTATGGCAGATATTGAATCTACGTTAAAAAATAATGTGAGTGTATGCATCACACCCTTGGCCTAAAGTGGATATTTTCTGAGTTATTCACAAAAAACTGTTTTTCGTCTTGAATTTTTCAGCTATTTCTTTTCCCTTTACGCCAAAAAGATGAAATTTTCAGGAACTGTTATTTGAACCATGCTGTAGATTTTTCACCCCCTTCTTGAAACCGACTTCAAGTTACTATTAGGAGAACCATGGCAAACTTTCGCAGTTATAACTAGAGAAGATGCTCAAAGTTTTGACCGTTAATTTCTAGACATTTATTTATACGTCTCAGGAATGCTTTGTGCGTTGCTCTTCTTATTTCATCGGGAGGAAGAGATCTGCAAAAGTGTTTAAAAACCAAATTGAGTTTCAAAACTATGAATCTAGAAATCTAAACAAACCTGAACGCATTTCTGACTCGTTCTATGCAGTCCTCTTTATCAGTCAGGGAGTTGAGTAGACAATATTTTTTATCCTACGCCAAACATAATAGTCTAAAGGAGTTAAATCGGGAGAACGTGGTGGCCAAAGATGTGGACCATTGTTCGCCAACCATCGATCTTCAAATAGCCTGTAGAGGATATTTGACACATTGAGTGAATTGTGTGGAGGCGCGCCATCTTGTTGATACCATAAGTCATTATGGTTCTGTACTAGCGGCTCAATTATTTGAGTCAATATGTCAGAATATCTATCTCCTGAAAATTTCATCTTTTTGGCGTAAAGGGAAAAGAAATAGCTGAAAATTCAAGACGAAAAACAGTTTTTTGTGAATAACTCAGAAAATATCCACTTTAGGCCAAGGGTGTGATGCATACACTCACATTATTTTTTAACGTAGATTTAATATCTGCCATAAAAAAATGGGGTTCTAATTTGAAAAAATTGATTTTTCACGATTTTGTCATCCCTAACTTTGAAAGCGATTTTTTCACCCCCTGTATCATGAATCGCGATTTCGATTTTCAAAGTGGATACATCAATCTTACATCTTGAAAAATCCCAAAAATGAAAATTTTCCATCCAAAAACCTCGAAGTTATTCTTGTTTCAGCGGAGCTCTATTTTCAATTTTTTTTTCGAATTTTCCGCTCAGAGAGAATTTTCCAACCAAAACTGAAAAATGTTACATCAAAATAACTTGAAATTTTCTAAGGAATCTATTTCTGCAATAAAAAAATGGTGTTCTAATTTGAAAAACGGAAGTTGACGTCATTTCCGGAAAAACCGGAGGTGCTCATGCCTTGAAAATATTTTAGATTTCATCAGCATCATGAAATACTCATAAGTGCTGAATTTCATGAAAATACGTTCAGTAGTTTCCCGTATAAATATGGGTGAGGTTCCTCGTGAAAGACCCTGTATGTCTTCTCCCATGAAGACGGCAGTCCTCTCATGTAAGTTTCGAAAATAAGAACATCAGCATTATCTCTCGCTTGTTCTGTTGTGATATTACTTTTTTAAATTTTCAATGAGCATATCGAAGTTTTTTTTATCGAATTTATTTGACAAAAAACTTGTCTTGGCTGATTAGCACAATCATTGTTACATCGAAACAAACTTTATAAGATTTTGAAAGAGCAGCAGTTCTTCTTACTTGTTTCATTGCTTTTATGTTTTTAGTGTATTCCGAGTATCCGTCAAATACAAAAACAGTTTTTGTAGTCTAGTCATTTTAGGGTATTCACCTCGGAACTCTAGATAACTGGCTGTAAACTTGGGAAAGCCTTCATTTTGACTTCGCATAACAAATCCTACAGAGTATCCGCGTTTATAAAATTCTTCGGGTCAAAGGTAAAAAAATCGACTTTTTGTAAGTTTTTCTGAAATATCTCAGTTCCTATAAGATTTTCGCTATTTTTATTCATTGTAAATATTGTAGAGGAATAAATTCTGTACAATCAAAATTTCGAGCAGATTGTGAAATCGAGACTTGTGAGCTTCTTCAATCGAAATGGTTTTCTTCAGAGGTCACAGCATGGATACAGGAAAAAGGGATCTACTATATCTGCAATGATAGATGTACTTGAGTGCATAGTGAATGGATACAATAAAGGAGAGGAAACTGAACTCATCTGTATAGACCTCAGTAGAGCTTTCGATAGTGTTGATCATGACATCCTGTTGGATAAACTATACCACTATGGAGTAAGAGGTGAACCTTTCCAGCTGCTGAAGACCTATTTGACAGATAGATGGCAGGTGATCGAGATGAATGGTCATATTTCGAAACCACAGAAAATATCCATGGGAGTGCCGCAGGGTTCCATTCTGGACCAGTGTTGTTCATAATTTTTATGAACGATATATTCTTCAATGTGGACTCGGACAGAATTACTTCATATGCTGATGATACGGGTATCATGAATAGAGCAGTTAAAAGAGAGTATCTACAAGATAAATTCGAAAAAGCTGTAAGACAGTCTGGTGATTGGTTTGAAACAAACGGAATGATTTTGAATAAAGATAAGACGCATAGTATAGTATTCACTAATAAGGACAACAAAGAAACATCATTAACTTACCTGGGAGTTGTATTTCAGTCTTCACTGAGCTGGAGCGAGCACGTGGATCATCTCTGCAAAAAATTGTCAACCTCTATATTCATGATTCGAAGGATAAAACAACTTACCAATATCGAGACAGCAAAACTCACCTATTTCAGCGCGTTCCACAGTGTAGCATCATATGGGATAATCCTTTGGGGTCATTCTCCAGAAGCCAGAAGGGTCCTCATAAAACAGAAAATGGCACTCCGAGTGATTTTCGACATCGAGTGGAAAACAAGCTGTCGCGAGATTTTCAAAAGGAAAAAGATACTCACGGTGATCTCTTTATTCATCTTTGTTTGTGTGAAGTATGTTCACGAAAATCCCGAGAAGTTCAAACAAACTCTTCATACCACAACTATGGGACCAGAGGAAAAGACAATTACATAATTCCAAAGAACCGCTTGAAAAAATCTCAACAAGGTCCAAATCATATTTGCCTCAAGCTCTACAACAAACTGCCAGAGAGAGTGAAAAAATTGAAGCTGGGGCCTTTTTGCAAACAGGTTAAGTCTCTCCTCTTGAAGGAAACATTTTATACCGTTGAAGAGTACCTGAGTTGTCAAAATTTTTGTTGAGTTGGTAAAGACTATGTTTGTTTGAGTATTTGTTATACATTGTGAACTGTTGTATACTTCTTTAATGTGAAATCTCCTTAGAGATTACTTGTTAATATTACCGTTTCTTGACGTACCATGTATTTAATATGATGGTTAGATTTTTATTTTTTTCGTGTAGTTATATGTAACATGAAAGAATAAACAATAAACAATAAACAATTTTTGTTTCAAAAGTTTTTCGTAGGGTGTCCGCTTCTATAAAATTATTCGGGTCAAAGGTAAAAAAAATTGATATCTATATATTGCCTGGGAGGTCTTTTCATATTCCTGAAAACTTAATTTGGGTTTTCTCTCCCAGTCTCTGTAACAAGAAACAATTAGAAAAAAAATTTTTAATAATAGAAGAAAGGCCCCTGTTTGAAAATTTGAGCAATAATTTGTCAGGGGCCCAAAACTTTACAAGAAGAAATTGTTGCCTAACAATGAACAAAAAGAAAACACTTTGAACTCTGAAAAATAGTGATATTGGTGGATCGCAGATAGCAAATCATTTGATGATTAGAATAAAAATTTAGATATCGATTTGTGTGAGTCTTTTTTCCGAACACACTCGTTTCAAAATTATTTGGAAATTTCTTATCGAAACATCTAAGAAGGAAAGTACACTATTTTGTTCCAACTCCATTGTGAATTTTATTGTAGGTTCTTTATTATTGATATGATTGAAAAATTTTATCAATTCTTCTCTGCCATGATGCCAAATTGCGAAAATATCATCGATATAACGCCAAGTCTTTGGTTTCAGTGAATATTTTTCAATATGATTTCCTTCAAAAAATTCCATGAAAATGTTTCTCATTATTGGTGATAAAGGAGAACGCATAGCCATACCGAATTTTGTTTGTAAAAATCATCATCTAATTGAAAATATGTTGAATTCAGACAAATATCTTACATTTCCATTATATTATCTACAGTTAATTTCGAATTTTCCTGAAAAGTATTATCATCCATTGATTTTGTTCTCACTATTTCAAGTGTTTTCAAAACAAAAAATGATTTACGATCTTTATTAACAAAAACTAAACCTTTGAATAAGAACCAAAAATCAAGATATTGAATTAACAATATTCCCTGTATTTGTGAAAAATCTTATACAGGGAAACATCAAGACCCTTAGAAATTAGAAACCGTGAACATAAAAATAACATAAAAAATAGAGATATTGGTAGATCGCAGATAGCAGATCATGGGTGTTCCAATACCGGCAATCACATGATGGATTGGAATGGCACAAAAATTCTAATGACGGAACCTGACAATTATAAAAGAAAAATCAAGGAGTGGGCTTGTATTTTGTTGGATGAGGCTAATAATCTCGCCAATTGTTCATTAGGAATAGATCGAATTTAGATGGATTTATTGAAAAAAGAACTGGTTTCAGGGAATTTTGAAATAAAATAACGATATCAACATCCAGTAATCAATATTGATGTTTTCAACTTTTTATTCATATTTAGGCAACAATGTCTTCTTGTGGTCCCTGACAAATTAGTGCTAAATTTTCAAGCAGGGGCCTTTCTTCTATTATTTAAAAAAAATTTCTTACTGTTTCTCGTTTCAGAGACTGGGAGAGAAAACCCATATTATGTTTTCAGGAATAAAAAAATCGTCTTTTTCAAGTTTTCCTGAAATATCTCAGTTCTTATAATATTTTCGCTATTTTTATTCATCATAAATATTGTAGAGGAATAAATTCTCTACAACTTTTGTTTAAGAAGTTTTTTTGTACTTCGAACTGTTTTGGAGGTAGAGGGAATGGAGCGCGCAGTGTTTTACTATGTCATGTATCATTAGAGCTGAGGCGGTTGTCTCGTTCAAATCAGTCCTCTATCTCAAAAACAGTTCGAAGTACAAAAAAACTTCTGAAACAGAAGTTGTAGAGAATTCATTCCTCTACAATATTTATAATAAATGAAAATAGTGGAAATATTATAGGAACTGAGATATTTCAGAAAAACTTGCAAAAAGACGATTTTTTTTAACTTGACCCGGAGAATTTATTATTATTATTATTAACCGGACCCAAAATTGTTGTTTTTTGGTTCTAAGAGAACAGATTCAAAACGACTGGGAAAATAAATACGAAAACTCGCCACATCGTGCCTCTCTCTTGAATTTTGAACTGGTGCAAGGATTTAAGTCGCTTCTATACTTGTATTATAAATAACTGTTTCATTCGATTGGGACTATAACATCACGAGTTTTGTTTTTTTGTGAAACTTGAAAAATTCATCAGATCAACCTCAGCCAACGATGAATAATCTACGTCCCACCCGTTTGAAGCCTATGCATGTTCGATTGAATCTGAATTATGGATGACTTCTTTAGGCAATAGGAAAACAATATGTAGCTCGGTGGATTTAATAATCATTGTCTTGGAAATGGAATCACGCAACAACCAATTCGCCTATTTCAGCTGTAGGTACCTACCTAGGTGCGTTTTCCCTTATATCAATCGTATAATGGGGTGATTCAAAATTTATGAGTGAGCTTCGCATGGTCTTCTTCCAGGATGGATCAATGAAAGGATTCGATTATATTGTATTGCTCAACTTCTCACGGTAGTAGCTTATTCTTTACGCGATGACAAAAACGGCTTGTAAAAGTGGGCAACAACAATTTCAATATTTTTGTCTTATTTCGGTCTGAATTAAAATGACATAAATTTTATTTATTTATTTTTTATTTTTACTTATTATTATAGTTCATATTTTTATATTCGAATTTTTTGTATGTTTTTCAAAAACGGTCGGTGTGAAATTTTGGCTGGCTTAGTAAATATGTACTAATTTCCAATTTCATAGTACTCCTGGGAACTTCATGAAGTAACTTTTTCAAGACTTATCTTGAGAAAAATTAAGGACCCCGCGCACACTTACTTATAAAATGCGGTGAATTTTCCCCATTTTTACATATTATGTTTATACCAACCTTAGGAACAATATGTCAGATTTTCACGAAATTCTTACATCCGGTTCGTTCTATAGGGCGTTTCAAAATTGCAGCTCCGAAAGAATGATTTTTTAAATTATGAGGATAATTCTTCTGATTTTCGGAATTTTATCATTGTACTTTGGGTTCTAAATAACAAGAGACCACAGATATCGAAACACCTCCCACAACATTAAATTTCGATATACAGGCTGTTTCATGAAGCTGTATAAGTAACTGAATGTAACTTCGTTAGTGACTTTGCGACCACCCTGAGTTTTTCAAAATATGGTACCAAGAAGTATGTTTTTTTGCGTGGAAAGTTTCATCAATGTACAAAGATCGGTTGCGAAATTATTCGGATTTTAATTCGGATTTCACATAATTCTTCTTCAAAACTCATCTGTAGTTAGCATTGCTGACAAGTAATATAGGTTTTGGTTCAGTATAAATATTAGGATAGGTATTGACAGTCTGTCCAAAGGGGTTTTCATCAAGAAATGTACAGGCTGATTCACTTTATTGATCACCCCAATTTTCTCTTAAAGGTCCAAATATGTTTTCATTCTGTGAATGGCGTTTCAAACCAATCAATGTTGTTTTGGAATGCACGTAAAAATCTGCGAGAAAAATGAAGACGCCAGGCGTCGTGGCACTATCAAAAGTTCTCCTTTCCAGAAACATACCTTTTTTTATTGTGTCATTCGAAAGATAATTTCATTCTGAATTATTTTTCCAAATACCATTTTTTTTTTTTCATTTCTAACCGTCAGCGATCTGCAACGTGTTCTATGTTAATTCTATTCCATTGATTTCTTTCTGTGTTGTGCATGGTAGTATGCGTTTATTTGGAGACATAGTTATGATTTTGCATCTTGAATTCAAGAAGGCTAGATATTCAGATCAAGAATTCGAAAATGAATGGATAGGAACCAATGGAAACATCAGATATCGCCAGGCCTAACGCCCATGGATTATTTTCTGAGGCGTACTTTGAAAAATATGGTATACCAAACTGATTCTAATTACTTGGACCATTCGAAAATGAAGATACGAAACGCATTTGCTCAAGTGGACCCTTATATTTTGACCAAAGTAGCTTATAATGAAATAAGGAAATGATATACTTTATATGTGCCTATAAAAAGGGTACCTAGTGGATTTTCCCCATTTTTTACATATTTAATTTATATCAACCTTAGAAACAATATATCAGATTTTCGCGAAATTTCCGGTTTGTTTTATAGGGCAACACAGAAAAAATTTATGTAATAGAATAGAATTAACATAAAACACGCTGCAGATCGCTAACGGTTAGAAACGGAAAAAAATAGTATTCAGAAAAATAATTCAGAATAAAATCATTCTTCAAATGGCATGATAGAAAAGGTATGTTTCTGGAAAAAAAAATTGATAGCGCCGCGACGCTCGGCATCTTTATTTTTTTCGCAGATTTTTACGCGAATCCCAAGACCTCATTGACTTGTTCAAAACGTTATTCACAGAATTAAAAAATATTTCGAGGTTTTAGAGATAATTGGGGTTACCAGGATGAGTGAATTGAGGAGATTAGTGACACTGAATTATGTGCATCCTGTACATCTTAATATATAAAACCATATTGTTGGTTACACCATTTATAACTCAAGATTGGATGAACTGTTTTTTATGAAAGTTTTTTTGTTGGATTCTTCTACGGAGGGATTAACATAAATTACCATAAAACCCTGAAAAATTTGATGAATAAGAAAAAAAATATAGGAAATAATTTTCTTTCTTGCGAATAACGCCAATAGATGTCGCTTCGGTTAACAGCAGTAGAGCTCTTTCTTCTGATTTCAAATACACCTTATTGAGAGTATCTCTGGCAGTTTTCTATAAATATAGATATTTTTCTTCTAAATCAAAGGCAGTTGTGGAATGCCAAACGAGACCGATGCAGTTTTTTCATTTCAAAGGATAATGGCACCTGATATTTATATTATTTATTTATTAACTGAAAGTTCAATTAGGGATTCAAATGACCCCTATTTAGTTCTAGACAGAGTCGATATCTTTTTTGAACATTTTCCTCAACATTTATGGAATATATTAAGGTTCTCAATTTCTTCTTCTATTCTGAATTTAATTTCTTCAATATTTTGCGGACGGGCATTTTATATTTCAAATATCCCCATAAAAAAGTGTCCAATGATGTTAAGAAGGGACTATCAGGAGACAATAGAATGGAACTTCGGTATAAATAAATCACAGCATTCTCGAGTGGCATTCTACAGCTGCCTTAAATTTAGACAAAAAAAAACGATAATTTCCAGAAAGTGTCGAAAAAAACCTCAATAAAGTATGTATAAATATTAGAAATCAGAAGAAAAGAGCTCTACCGAGTAGGAAAATAAAATACAGGGTGTGCCATTTGAAAAACAACAATTCACATAGAATTTTTAGGTTAACGGTGCTTTAATGTAATTCTTAGTACTGAATTCTGAATGCCCATAAATATACTGCAAATTTGCCCATTTGAACTTTTGTGTACTACCAATATTAAATGAGATAGCTATTGAGTAATATATAAACAATCACCCTGTACATACCTATTTCATTGCAATTAAATTTTTTGTATATTTTGTACTTTTGTATTTTTTTGTATTTCACCTAATATATTTCCTCTAAAAAACAAATTCATTCATCTCTAAGGCGGAACAATGTTTGTCGGGCCAGCTAGCTTATCTAATTGCCAATTGCAACAATGAGTTCCACCACCAGATCCCTTTGGCTCTCTAGTTTCTGGGATAGTAAGCAGTTCTTGGCAAACATTCAAAAGCTATTTCCAGACGAATTTCCACACAGAATGACATACTTCTTGGTATCATATTTTGAAAAACCCAGGGTGGTCCAAAAGTCACTAACAAAGTTACATTCAATTACTTATACACTTTCATGAAACAGCCTGTATGTAATGTTGTGGGAGGTGTTTAGAAATCTGTGATCTCTTGTTATTCAGAACCCAAGGTATGATGATAAAATTCTGAAAATTAGAAGAATTATCATAAGATTCTAAGAACCCTTTTTTCAGCGATTTTGAAACGCCCTTTAGAACAAACCGGATGTTAGAATTTCGTGAAAATCTGATATATTGTTCCTAAGGTTGGTATAAACATAATATGTTAAAATGGGGAAAATTCACCGGGCCCGCATTTCCTAAGTAAGTGTACGGGGTCCTTTGTCGTTCTTTAAGTAATTTTAGTCATGTATAGTTTCAGGCATATTGATTAATAACAGTGGAAAACTTCATTTTGAGGCAGGACATTTTCTATAGGAATGTCTCTTTTGTTCCAGATCGCCATGGTCTTAGGGAACCCCAACGAATCGAACATCTCCAAATGAAAATCATATCTTCGCTTCGAGATCATGTTACTTACAACGCCGAAGCACAGAGAAAAACACATTACTTCAGCAGACTTCTTGGTAAACTTCCAGAGCTGAGGTCCTTAAGTGTGCAAGGGTTACAGAGAATTTTTTATCTCAAACTAGAAGATTTGGTTCCAGCGCCTCCTCTTATAGAGAAAATGTTTGCTGCCAGCTTGCCATTCTAAAATAAAAACGAGGACAAGACACCTTAGTTTTTTCATCTTGTTAAGTTCTGATGAAATTGTCGATTGAAATCATAATGGCATCTCATGTCCAAGATATTTTGACAACTAATTCACATGGTTTTAAAATCTTCTGCTATCTCAAAATCGAGAAACGAAATTCAAAACCTCACCATCAAAAATCGTTTCTCTTGAAGTCATACAACAACCTTTGAAGATCTCATCATTATATGTATGGTTGTATTTCTTCAAATTGCTTGGAAATGGGATAGGTACAATAAATGTTTCATGACGCTATTTCACTGTAGGATGAAATATGGAATGAAAAGAAATATCTGTACCTTAGCTGACAATTTACAGTTTTCCTTATTCGAAAACATCAACATATTATGCTGATTTCTAGTGTCTTCGCTCTACAAGTAGAATTTATATTGTAGGAAATGTTTACTTAACTTAAAATACTCTTAAATCCCTCCCTGGTTCTCATTACAAAATACATCACTTCTCTCGTGTACGAATCCTGATCTAGAGGTTTACTCACCGAATATTTTTGCCCTATTTGTTAAGTTATTCAATTAAGTATAAAGGACTACGAATGACAAGGAAAGAATTACAGGGAGAGAATCTGATGATAATAATTGTAAGTGCAGAAACTTAATTTACTATTTGAAAAGTGATATATGTAAATTTAAGATTGTTGTCTATGAAAAACTGAGTTTATAATTTTTCTAAATGTTACCAGTACCTACTATAGCACACGACGTGTAAAAGATATATATATATTTAATTATTAAAATTGCGATAAAATTCCTAGTCAAGGCACTGTATATAATGGATATAATTTTATTTAAAGATATATTTTGTTATTGCTAAATGGATCTACAATCCGAAATGAAGTTACCTACTTAAATTTGCACTTAAAAGGATTAAATAGAAACAGGAATGCTGAAATCGAAGAAACCAAGTTTGGCATGACAAAAAAATTTTATATTTAGGTTTACAATTTTTCAAGAATTCCTATTATTCACTTGAAATTTACAACAATTTTCAACGGTTTCATTTATGATAAATATAAGTTCTCATTATGAATGAGATATAAGGTTTACAATCGTAAATTGAATTCAAAATGAAGTTTGATTATGTACGCTCTGAAGCTTTTTTGGGATGCATTCAATTTTTTTTTTCTTGAGAGTTTTCCTGTTTCTAGAATTTTCATGAATGCACACAACCTATTTGACAACTTGATAAGAATAGTGCCATCGTCTCTTCTGTGTGCTCTAAGAATTTTTCATATCAATTGAAAACTGCCTTGCCAATAATGATAGGACTGATGGAGAGTTACCTAAAATGGAATGGTTTACCTTTCATGTATGTGATGTCATGTTTCTGGTGTCGTATTCAAACCCTTATATTTTGTATCAATAAGATAGCAGATATAAACACGGATGATGAAGTAAAGACTTGTGGGTATTCTACTGTCCAGGGCATTACATATAAAACATTCAGCATTACTTATGCATTTTACCATTCGAAATATACCTATTATGTATTCTGATTTTTAAAAAAAATTCTCTTTTCTCTCTTAGTATTACTTTTTCTCTATTTCAGTATCGTCATGAGTTTATTACAGTACTAAAAGTAGTCCTGTAATGAAACTAATTACAGCACTGTTTTCAGTTATATTTTTCGTTTTGTGATTGTCAGTACTGACTTCTGATCCAATCAATTTTCGAATCAAATCAATTAAAATTCCGCGATCTCTCAAATTTCGTAAATCACACCTACTGCCAAGATACAATGGAGAAAATATCGTCTAATACTCGTTTGCAGCAGGCAATTTCAACACTCATGAATTTCGCATATGTGTTGGAATAGGAGCTCATTTTGAAATTTGTTTCAGAATATACTATTACCGATGAAATTTTTTATATCTCATTCACCTCAATTGTAGATTATGATACTAATTCATTGCATCAAACTTCTGAAAATGCTCTCATTATTATCACATATAAATCTTTTATCATTTAATATGTCTTTTATAAAGGCTTTAATTTTTGTTATAAACTTTTGTGAGATGTGAAAATTTTGCTAGCAATTTACCAATTTCTCTCACTTCTTTCTCATGAGCTACATTTGATGAAGTAGGTATACGCCAACTCATTTTTCCAAAGTAAAATTTCATAAATGCTACATCCCTTGTATTCTGATTTCTCCAGCATGGTGTCTCTACATTTATTTCAGGCATATCATTCTTGCTTTTGGTGTAGGTTATAATCATATAAATAGCATGAAAATGTACATAGATTGCTTTACAGAGGGTACATATTTTTGGAAAGATATTCAGGATTTGATATGCGAATATAATTATAGAGGTAAATATCTGATCTACAATTCACTGAACCTAATATTCATGCTGGTAGTAACATCGAAAATATAAGAATTCAAGAGCAAGTCCAATTGAAAGTATTAAATTACTTTCACCAGGCATTATAAATAGAAAAAAATTCTGTAATACTTCATAAGTCTTGATCTTCATTCACACAGCCAGTCAAGCATAACATCACTTAATATTATAGATGGTAAAGTCCCTCTGAATTTTTTCAGAGAAAAATTGTTTATTTTGGACAAATATAGAATTTGATATAAGGAAACAACTGCTTTATTCAAACATTCTAATTGTTATAGTCTCAAAATAATTTTCATATATAGGAAGTCAACTATAATTATTAAATCGAAGAGAAATCCAAATTTTTCATACAGGTGAACATTTTTGATATACCACTCTACTTCATATTTCATATAGAATGAATATTTTCAGAGCTTCAATAATTTTTAGTTGTAGCAAAATATCCAAAATGTATACTGTGACATATTTCTTGTTCCTTTTTTCTAACCTGATTCAAGCAGTTGGCCCTAATATTTTCGAGTTATGACTTATGAGCGTTGTATCACAGCTTCCAATAGAGCTCTAAGAATTAATACATGCACGCTCAGGATGAAAAATTTCAATATGAATTACTCACTGCAAAAATCCAATGATTCATACATCTGCCAATGAATGCCAGTTTTTTATTTATGGTGTTGTATGATAGATTAAGTTACCATTATATCCAATTATTTTCGTGTAATAGAAATGTAGTTAACTTGAAGATATAATACTCCTATATACTGTTAATTCTTATTTTTACCCAGAATCTAATGGGAATTTTAATGCAATTATTTTATGAAATTTTGGTTGATTGTTGCAGTTTGAAGAATCTTGATTCACAGGACCAAAACTGTGATTTCTTCGAATTTTATTTTATGATAATTATATTTTTTTAAGTGTGGAAGTGTTATAATTATTTCACTTCATAAAATAAATCATAAAATATGTTTTTTTCTCAATTTATACCTTTGATTTCACAAACTGATAACATCACAATAAGAGGAAACCTTTTGATATTTTTGGAAATCTGATCAGCACAAGTTGGCACAATCATATAAAACAATTTTCGTTGAGAAAAAAAGGAATATGCTGGGCTGCCATTTTTTTGGTTTCGTTATACACCAGGAATCTAAAGAATTTCCGTGAAAATATTTGCGGCACAAGACAACATAAATGTGCCAGAAATGTTTTCATTCCAATGGCACAGAGCTAGCACAATTCAGCACAACAAAAATTTTTTCATAAAAAAATCAGAAGTGCTGAGTCAACTTCACACACACTGTTGCCAGGTATGCTGATTTTCCTACAATTTACTCATTTTTCTTATTTTCTCCATATGAGGAAAAACCTGTTGATTATTTTCTGGAAATCTTACCTACTTCACAATCATAGGAAATAATTTTCGTCGCAAAAGGATGAAAAATGCTGGGCTGACTTTTTCATTTTCCTAATTATATAATTGAATATAACTACACATATAAGCCACTTGAGAGGTCAATATTTAATTGAAATAACTGCACAGAAGGATTTCTTATTCGTTACCACAAAAAACACCCTTTCCAGAAATAAATTTTATTGCAGTTTCTATACAACTTCCATATATTATGAATATTTCAAGAATAATAAATATGCCATAGCGAATTTTCAAAACACAAAAATACATCCATCAAAACTAACTTACATTTTGTCTGCACTTGGCATGGATAAGTTCTCTTTGTATTGCAGGAGTTATTGCATGGTGATTTTGTTTTTCCAACAATTCATATAAGGCATCTCTTTGTTCAAAAGTAATATCAGATTTATATCTTTGAACAAAAGTTAACAAAGCTTGATGCCACAAAACAGGCATTTCTCTTTCATCAAACAAAAAGTTCATGAAATGATTATGTACAGCATCAACAACTGAATAGGCCAGGCTATATTTCTTATCCAAAAATATTCTCAAAAAGATGGAATTCGCTCCAGTGTAATCCATATCTGAGATCAAAAGCAAAGCAACAGAAGAGTGAATTTGAGGTATCGAATATTTTTCAACAACAGATCCAATTATAATTGCCTCTCTGAGGGTACAATCGCCACTTTGGAGAAGAGGTGCAATTAGTCCTGAAAAACAATTTGATATATTGCAATTTTAATTCAACTTATTTCAGTTTATTTACCTGTCACGAAAGCTTTTGGCTTATATATTGCCTTAACCACTGCCTGATAGATATGAAAATTAAGTTTTTTATATTCTGCCAAGTCGTCTCTTATCCTAGGTAGCAATACATATTGATAAAATGTTTGTGCCTTGATTCATCGAGATTAGAAGCGAAAATTCGAGTAGCTTGATACATTGCTGCAGCAGACCAGCTGGAAGGATCTGTAAAATATTCATTTTACTTTTAGTGTTAATCGCCTAGAAAGTCTCTCAGATACAGACAACTACATAAGGTGAATTTGCCAGTAATCCAACAGTTGACATGAAAGTTACTCTCAAAATGGTTCAAAAATATATTTCTACAAAGATTGTTCAAACTTTCTTTCAACTAACACTCAATTGAAACCTTTTGTTGTTTTCTAATGATAACATCCTGACAAAATTTCACATCATTCCATTATTTTAATAAAGTTGATACTAACCAGTTAACTGCAGCACCTGTTCCCAATCATCATATTTATACAAAAATTTGAATGGCTTGGGTAATTTACCACTTCTATATTTTTTCAAAACCTCTCCACATCCTTCGTACAATGCTACGACCTTAGGATCCAAATCGAGTCCTTGAACACTACATGTTTCACTAAAATGAGATTCTAATTCGGTTTTCTTTTCTGTCAATCTCTCTCTGAGCATATCTCTCAAATTCATTCTTGGTTCTGGATTAGAGGACATGAATTTTTTCATAGCTTCTTCATCTTCCTCACTTACTTGCATATTTTTGAAAAATGTGTTGTATTCTTGGACATCTCCTAGGTCGTCCTCTGAGTCTGAATCTTGGGAACTCATTAGGCTTGTTTGTAAATTACATGATACCTGACTAGGTGGTTGTAGCTCTTTTTGTTGTTCCCTAGCTATTTTCAATATTTTGTTAGATAACCCAGATTCAACAAATTGTTCTTCCTCATCCTGTCTCTTTCTCAATTTATTTCTGTTTTTTGATTGAGCAAATTTTGTTTGCTCGATGTCTTCTTCCAATGGAACCTTCGAACCAACTTTAGAAGGTTTAATTCTTTTAGATTTACCCATATTTTTCTAAATGTATTCCCGCACTTGCAAAATTCTAGCACACACTTAACTACCCAATCTTCGGAATTCCACCAAAAAACTCGTAATACTTTGTAAGACGCTGTCTTGTAACTTGTTATTAGTAGATTTCTGAGCTGTGGACCTGTGGTAGTTATTAACGTGAAAAATGTAAGGCACGAAACTCTAAAATGTTAGGTTAACGCCCATAGACAACGCCAAAGATGTTGATTAATCTTTGGTTAACATTTGAAACATAGAAGAGTAACATAAAAATTACTTTGTTTTTTTTCTTGACTTCTTTCATCCATGATCACTTCTTTATATTTCATCCTTGTTTATAAATGTTATATAAACAAGGATTGTATGCAATTTGCGGCACTCAATTCTGCAAATTGGGAATGTTTGTGATAAATAAACTGACGCATTTTTCTAAATTGAAAAAGGGTACACAGACCTTGCTAAATTAGTTCGCCTCTTTGTGGTGCACCCTAGGTAACGCTAAATGAACTAGCAAATACATGAATTTCATACTTTCCAGGCTAGAGCTAACAAATGTCCTTTACTTCTTTTTTTTGTCAGCACAATTCACGGTCAGATAAGTTGTATAATATTATACAACTTATGAAAATCAATGCGAGTAATAACTATTATCAAAACTTAATTATAAATGTGATAGCCTTCGAACCCACGATAACCAATTTTTTTCAAATCAATCCAGAATAATGTTCCAATTGAAGACGGCTCTTGACTGGCATGGAATGAATTCATATAAGAATGGATTTGACTGACTGTTATCTGCGGCATTTATCCTGATAAAAAAATGCTTTTTTGGGATACTTTTCAAGATACGGCAGGTTGAAGGAATACGAATTTAAGCAAGAAATTATTGAATCTACTCGAGATTACTTTGTGACGTGCCTGTCTCTCCTTCGATACGAGGTTATAAAATGGGGTCGCGATTGACCTACAAGCAGTACTGTTTTAAATTTAAATATTCCGCAAGCTAAGCTGTGGGTTTAAGCTAGTACTACTATTAGGTTTCTAAAAATTCTTTTTTCCCCATAAAATCCCTTTCATCTTTATTCCACCAAAAATATCTCCTATTTTACAACATTCAATATATATTATTATTATAATATAGTATATTTTATTTGGCAGTTCAGGTAATAAAACATCAATATATAAATACCACATAAATTGGTCTGTTTCAAAAGTGAATATGGAATGATTCTATTCAAGTTGAAAATGAATTGTAAAATGTAATAGAGGAATTGTTTTGAATAAAGGCCTAATGATCACCAAATTTACAAGCTCTTTTTGGATTGAGCACTGAAAAACAGAATGTTATGGCAAGAATTAAAATTTACACAAATAGGTAAATAGGATATTCGTTTTTTTATATCAGGTTTCACCACATGAAAATATTAAATAGTATTTTAAAAAGTAGCATAATAATTGTTATAAAATATTCAATTTGCAATAAAGATATAAAGCTCCCATGTTCAAGTGACCTTTAAATTATGAATTTTTCAGACATCTATAAGCAACATTTATAAGTTTTAACTCTGTAACATTTTTTAGTCAGTAGCAATCATAATAATATAAAAAATAAAGTTAATCGTTTGGAATGTTACTTGTTCAGAATGTGAATAAAGTCTTAAAATATATTCTTAACCAATAAATAAATATGAAATGCATTATATAATATGAAAATTCAAATACTCATCATTGCTTTCTGTTCTTTCAGCATTTGTACTCAATATTAAATATACTTTCTTGGTCACTTTCCCAATTTACTAAGAAGCCATTCTTCTGTTAATTCTTCTAATTCTCTTATTTCGAATGTTTTAGTCAAATCTGCAGTTCGCTGAAGTGATATTTTTGAGGCTGCATACAGCATTTGAAGTTCAGCATGACTGTCCCTAGGAGTAAAGTAAATGAAGCATAAAGGATATGATACTCGACCATCATCGTGTTCCCGACGATATGAGAGGACAATGTAGCGAGGCTGATGACTCTGTAGGGTTTCTTGTAACTCTTCGATTGTGATATCTTCCAACTTTTCATCAATAATGATTAGTTGCTTTTCTCTATCAACTTTCACTATATGGGAAAGGTAGAAATTAGATCAATTAAAACAAATGTGTAATTGAAATATATTATCATTCTGAAAGTGATAATATAGGTATTATCACCAAGTTAATGAAATATTATAACTTTTTCTGTGAAACTCTCGACATAATTTATCATACTTATATCATAACTTACAAATCAGGGCGGATGTGGTTTCATCTTTCCTAAATCTGAAATCTTTCAGTGCTTGAATGACTTCATCCGTTATTTCGCAAATGTTCACATTTCCAGACTGAAATAAGGTCAGTAAACAAACATTTTACGATTTATCTCAGAAAATCATTCTCACCATAATAGTAGTTCTCAGTAGAATATCATGAAAAATATTGAAATGTTATATTTCTTATTCCCCCTGAAAATATTCGAAAAAGAAAAAGTTACTAATTACTAATCACTTCCAATACAGTTGCCAAACAAAACGCCCTCCTCCTCAAAGTTGATAAACGCCACAGAACATAAACAGAGCAGAAGGAAAGGATGTCATATGTGACATATGATATGTCATAACTGTCATATGTCATAACTGTCATATGTCATAACATTAGGAATTCGGAGGTTATATTTTTATTTTGATGTTCTGGTTCTGTGGGTTAACCGTTTCAGTGGCACGTGCTTCCTGTAATTGTCTCTAATTTCCTTGGTATTCGTGCAAAAATTAACGAAAATTAATATCTGATTATCTACTAACTGAGTGCAGTACTCGAGAAGTTTAAGGTAGGCTTTTTTCGATTCTACTTAATTCAATTGAGTACAGTTATTAGATTCACTGTTGAGAAATGGAAGAAGTGAATGAATTTCAATATATGCATGTTGAAACTCAATCGTCCCCCAAATTTGCTACTCAAGAAGACGAAGATACGTCTGTTGAAACTATTGGTTTATCTCAGCTCAGAGCTCAGCAAACTGCTAAACCGAACTCGCAGTCGTCAACCTGTCTTTTGTAATAGCAATCATGCATCGAAAAACAAGGCTATGTCTCGGGTCTAATCATCGTTCTCCTCCATGTCATTTCTTCAAGATCAATGTTCATTCGAATTTATGCACCTGCAGAGACAAGGGCGATTTTCTACACCTTTTTTTTGCACGTTAAAACAATAAAGATAACTGTATAAAGCTGTACTCAAAGTTGATACAATGTAGAGTTCTGAAAGACTTCCCTATTAATGAATATATCTTAATTTTTTTCTAATAATCTTACTATTTGTAGGCTGATGTTCAATTGATCCATGTGAAGCACATTATAGAAGATAGAAGAAGAAGCAGACATAACCTGTAAAAATTCATAAAAATAAAAAATGGGTAAAAATCACAAACATAAGAAAAAAATTAAATTGGAAAGGTCCAAAACACAATTAAAAAATGCTGCCAGGGAGTTATTGAAACGTCAGAATATAACCCAAACAGAATTCAAAATTAAACCCATCGTTATAGCCCCACAATTTGCTAAAGCTACAGAAGACGGACGCAGAGATTTAGATGAAGATGTAAGTCAGTTATATAGAATAACACACAAATATGTGTATGATGTAATTTTTATAACCCCAGCCAAGAAAATTGATTGGTTATTATATAAATGGCATGTTTTATTTGTATTTCGAGATATTGACACCATTTTGTTGAGAACTTTAACGTTTTTCTCTTTGACATTCACATGTAATCAGTTTGGAGAAACTATTCTCTCGAATATGGTAATTTGATTCCACTTAGAACTAGCAAAAAAAATTGAGTAATTCATGGTTGTTTAAGCAAGTTTTAAATAAAGATTCTTTTCTGTTACAGGATGTTATCAAGAGATTGCGTCATCAAAATGAAAAAATGAAAATTCAAGCTTGTGAAGACATGGAACTTTTGATAAAAAATAATAAAATTCATAGTGCTGAAATACCATTGTATTTCAAAAATGTATGTCTATTCATTCAGGAGGATATGCCTAATGCTAGAAGAGCAGGCTTAAAACTACTGAAACTTATGTTAGGTACAGTAAGTATACTTTCAGATTCAATTTGTTCTTATCTCAATCCTAAATAAGATACTACAGGCTATTCAACTCTTAACTTCTTTGAAAGCTGCAACTAACAACTAAATCTTAGCATAATGTCTGAACTCTAGAAATTGATTTCTTGATTCAAATGCAATTTTTCTTTCATTATTTCTTTTCAGATAAGTGAAAATCAATGTTGTGATTTCTCATTTAAGTTTTTAATGAATCACCTTAGATGTGCAATGACGCATATA
This sequence comes from Hippodamia convergens, assembly GCA_038502775.1. NCBI lineage: Eukaryota > Metazoa > Arthropoda > Insecta > Coleoptera > Coccinellidae > Hippodamia > Hippodamia convergens. Next base: position 48,850,992 of record CM076610.1, read on the forward strand.
AATATCAAAATAAGGGAAGATTCAGTCCTTTTCTTTGATATACTTCTTGAATATCTGCCAAAACATATGGCCAGAAATTTCCATGATTATATAAAAGATTATTTGATGCTGATATCGGCATTAAAAAGCAACAAAGATATGAGAAGAACAGTTACACTTAATCTAGAAAGTAAAGTGACCACTGCCCAATGGAGAATTGCTGTATTGAGTAGATTGCATCAACTACTGGATGTAATCCTAAAAAGAAAAGTGGAGAAAAATGAGTATGGCTTGTTTAACTGAAATCAATTGCTGGTTAACGGATAATTAATGTTACAGGAGAATGAAAAAGCTTGATGAACTTCACGGTGACAAACCCTTTTGGGAATGGAAGCAACATAGGGAAGAGATGGTTATTTCAGATGATGAATACATTGAAGATAAAGAAGTGGAAGACCTTGATTTACAATTTCAAACTTTTTTCTCAGTATTATATGATACATGGTTGGAAGGGAGACCTGTGGACTCTTCTACTGGTGGTATGTAATTTGAAATTTATTTATATACAGGTTTTCTAAATAAGACATTAATTATTCATTCATATTAGTATTTTTCATAAATTTTTACATGTTTTCCTTTACTTATTACAGAAGTAACACTGCTTTCTGAAGAAATTGCAATGCTCTTTAATTGTGTAGTGCAAACCTATCACATAATATCAACTTATCTTCGAATCACTCAAAGGATGGTAAGTGTTATTGAAATATTAATGGCAGCATTTTTTGGTGTTTCTTGTTTTAAGCTTGTTGACTTAATACAGAGTTATCGAAACATAAATACAGGATAAAAAAGGCGATTTTGATTGACTTTGGTTCTTGGTTGGTTCATAGATTGGTCCGTCAGTTTTGGACCAACCGCATTCGAATGACATACTGGTGACGTCTCAAATCAGCTGTTTCTCCGAAATTTGAACCGAATTCGAAAGCGCAGTTCGTTTGACGTTGTCATTTATGAACCGAGCGGTCAACCGTTAACCAACCAAAACAGCCATTCGAAATCGACTATAGATCCTTCAACGTTGATTGGATATTTGAGCTGTCGAAACGATTTATTTCTTGACATCTTTATTATGACATTTCCTTTATTTTGACAGTTGTGAGAAGCTGTTTAATCTAGAAGATTGCAAGGGATCTTTTTTTTCAATATGGCTGTCCTTAATTTAAGAAAACTACAGGAGGCCCGTATTTTATTACAGGCCACCTTGAAATCTTTTGGGAATGCGCATGAGTAAATGTCAAAATAAGAAAAACTTTATTTAAGTTAGGCCTCTATTTGCGTTTTGATAACTCTATACAGAGTTATTCACGAATATGGCTCTATAGAATATTTTTTGCAAAGACACAAGATTCAGGATTGAAATTCTAAAGGTGAGCTTCAAGTATGATTTTTGGAAGTTCTAGGACTTCCTGTTTTTCCGGAAGTGACATCAACTTTCGTTTTCCAAATGGAAATACCCATTTTTTATTCCATAAATAGATTCTCCATTGAATTCTGAGTCTTTTTGATTCCAGAAGTTTGAATTTTCCCGAGAAAATTCTTTTTAAATGAGGAAAAACCAAAAAATTCTCAAAATTGAACTCTGTTGAAATACAGGCAACTTTAAGATTTTTTCATTGAAAATTCTCATTTTGAAAATCTCCAGGAAGAAAGGCTGACGCTTCTTTTCTTATAGCGTGATTTCCATATGATACAGGAGGTCACAAATTCTTTGTCAAAGTTAGAAGTAACGAATCATTGAAAAATCGTTTTTTTCAAATTGGAACCCCATTTTTTCGAAGCATTTTCGAAATCTTCGTTAAAAAAGTCTTGGACGTATGCTCCTATTATTTTTTGACAAAGATTTCGAAAAGGCTTCGAAAAAATTTGGTTCCAATTTGAAAATAACGACTTTTTTTATGTTTGTCACTTCAAACTTTGACAAAGAAGTTGTGACCTCCTGTATCATATTCTGAAAATCACGCTATCGAGAAAGAAGCATCAGCCTTTCTTCTTGGAGATTCTCAAAAATGGGAATTTCTAATGAAAAAACCTTGGAGTTGTCTGTATTTCAACAGACCTTCAGAAAATATACGAGAAGTTGTCTTCTCACTTGAAGCTCACCTTTAAAATTTCAATCTTGTGTCTTTTCTAAAAATATTCTATAGAGCCATATTCATGAATAACCCTGTATATTCTGAACCTTACACAATGCTTTCCTGGTTTGATTTAATTGATGCAGGAATTTTCTCAACCTTTTTTCAGAACAAAATTAAAAATTTTGAACATGAAAAATTGTTGAGACATCTTGTACAACATCTTCCATACGGTCTGATAAAGAAGCCAAAAAAAGGTGTGAAAATGAGCAACTTATTATCAAAGTTTGTCATCACAGATATGAAATGTTCAAATGATAATATTTTGATATGTTATAATTACCTCATGTTGTTCTCTGGAAATCCTTCAAAGGCAAAAATAGAAGATATAGACAATGTCGCATCTACCATTACAGGTATGTTTAATAAGACTTAGTTTCATGTTTAGTCAGTGAAAGTGCTAATTTCAAATTTCTCATTGCAGATTATTTGACAAGAGATTACACAAAAAACAAAAAAATGGATTTCACATATTTATTCCTGATACTGAAGCATTTATTTTATGAAAAAGCTCGGCTTTGGTGTAGGAATAGATTTCCCGTAGGTGATATATTAGATAATGCTCTTAGGATGTACCATGATGGAAACTTGGAAGATAATGTAAAGTTAGAGTTGACCAGGATATTAATCCTTATAAATTACCCAGATCTTCTGCAGTAAGTTTCATTCATATCCTCAATGTTCTGTTAAAATATGATAATTCATATAAGATATAAAATATTGATTCTCATATAAACAAATATTTTCAGTTTATTCATCCTCATTTTGAATAAGTTTTGTATTTCGTTTTTAGGAATGAAAATTTTGCTTTTGGCTTGAAAATCTACCCAAATTTTTTTTGGAAGATAATATCAGTGCAGATTTGTTAGTACTAATAATCAACAGGGCTAGACATATTAATCAAGAAAATAATGTATCTTTTTATAAAGGCATACTGGATAATTATGTCAAAATATATGGTAAGTAAGAATATATCTACAGTAGAATTCACTTATCTGGCACTATTATAAAACTAGATATAATTACTAGATTGTATAGAAAAATACATAATGAGGCAAATGATTGCTTTTCTTGGCGAAAATTTTTTTTCGGTCTTTCTACATGCAAATAAGTTATGTCAATGGTCGGAATTTCCTTTTTTCCTAAATTTAAAGTCCAAAATACCGAAAGGTATTATAGGGATATAGACTATATGTCACATATATATATAAAAAGTGGACACTCGTGGTGTACCTACATACTACCTTATCATTGGTACTTCTAAATTGTTTCGAATTTTTTTTTTTTTAGATAATTTACCAAATCTGAAGATTCATGGTATGACAGAGCTTGATGAAAAGATGAGAAAAATTCAAGTTGCTAGGTTAATATCCTATTTTCCTGAACCGAGCCCCAAATTGAAAAAATTGTTCTATAAACTGGACACAAAATCTCCATATTGGAAGGAAATAGAGCACTTAAGGACTGAGAGGTGAATATACGCCATCAAAAAATATGTAGATTAGAAAACTTTGACAACATGATTTAAGTAACTCAAGCTATGATTACTTTAAACCATATAAAGTTGCTTATGAAGGATGAAGTTGATAATAATTTTCAATTAATTTGAAACTAACTGAATTTTTATTTTCAGAAATGATAATTAGGTCTAACACCCACAATTGGTGAATTCGCTATTTCTGTTGGTTTTCTGTGATATTACTGTTTTATGTAAATATCGGTAAAGAAAAATCTGATAATTTTACACCAAAGGTCTATTTTTTCAATTTTGCTCCTTTTCCTTTTCATCATAAACTCATTCACGAGAAAATAAATCAGTGATATATTGTGAAAACCGCTGACAAATTTATTTTTGTACAAGGCATCAACTGCTACAGTTACAGTTAATTGTGTATCATTTTACCAGTTTCCAAAATTTTGTTGGTAAAACACTCATTATTGAAATATCTTGAATTTATTGAGCATAGATGCAGTCTCATCCGAAATGGGACACAGTGTACAGGCATTTGTATGTACAAAAAAATGGAATGTCAAGAACACATATGAGAAGAATGAAGATAAATGGACAAAAATATACAATATTAAGTTTGACAACAAATTTTATTGTTTAATTTTACAAATTGATATTCAAAAAGTACCTACTTACAATAAGAAAAACATGAATATCTATTTTCAGTTTAAAATTTGTTCGGCAAACAATTTTATGAGCTGGTAAAAGTACTGCAACACTGGATTCGGTTCAAAACTGTTCCCTTCCATTTAATTTATAGCTTTCTGGATTATCTAGCTTTTAAAAACCGAAATCCTCCAAATTCATGTCTTTTTTGGACCTTGCCTTACCTTCAACTGGACATTTCTTTTCAGGCTGATATTAAAGAGTATATCATTCTGGAACAAAGACTAGTATTAGGGACTTCGGTTTCTAAAGGTGTCTCTAACAATATAAAATAATTCTAATCTTATCTGAGAATTGTTGTGAGAACTTATAAAGACTTAAATAATATATTTATTACATTCAAAAATTTCATCATTACTAATAAATTTTCCAAAGAATTAGATATTAATCTTTCAAGATTATTTCTTCATAACTCAGTAAATAGATTAATTCCTTCAACATGAATGAATATAGATATCACGAAGGAAAATAGATTGAAGTGGAATGCAAATTCTAAGGGATATCAAATAACTAAAAATTTGTGAAATTTTACTAGCTTCAACTATTCGTCAAATCTTGAATAATTTTTTCAACGTCAAAGTATGTTTGTAACTTTCAGATAGAATGAAATATATTCCACTAATTGAAAAGTGGGCTACAGAAAATCTTTATTTCAGCTTTTAATAGTTTATGACAGAATGGAAACAATGTTGTACCCTTTAAACTTTCTTAATTTTTAGTAATGATGATGAAATGATGTTGTTAAATGGGACATGTAGGTGTTCCATTTTCTTAATTTATTTAATATTTGAAGTTCCAAAGATAAGAATATAATATCAATTGTGTATAAACTTTTTAAACCATAACTCCATATCAAAGAGTTGAAAGTGATTTCAGTTGAAGTCTGGTGCTCGAATTATAGAAGAAATTAAATTGCCAAACACTTTCTATTAAAGAGTTAATATGTCCATATAGAATGGGTTTAAAATGAAGTGCGAGTTCGTGTTTACCATATCAGAAAAATTATTTCTTTGTCATGCAAAATGTGTATCATTTTCTTGATTGAACTAAACTTCTTGAGCATACCATAAAAATGATGAACAACTGTACTTTTCAAAACATTTTTCAACAGATTCACTCATAATAAAATACATAGAATCAACAAAATGAAGTGTTTATTGGACATGAGATTAAATGAATTAGTATCTCTTTTTAGGCACACTCCTTTCTAAAAGGCCTACTTATGATAAAGAAAGAGGATTTAAATCTCCTCCTATTAAGCCTTCGTTTCTATAAATATTCATATAAGAAGGAATACTGTAAGGTATTTTTCGTTTTAACCATAAAAATTCAATAACATTCATAATAAAAACTTATTCACGTTTTTTTTTTAACCAGATGAATAATATTCTCTAAGTACATAGTAATACACTTACTTTAGAAATGGAATAAAAATTGTCCACAAATTTAAACTTAGTAACACAGATACTCAAACAAAACTATCACGTAATTTCATGTTCTCTTTCCAATGATATTACATACCCATAAAGATAATAGAAAAATGACAATAAATAAAAGGCCAATTTGATCCAGCCCTCCCTCTGACATTTGGTCAGAACATCTGCATTCATAATACTCGTAGGATCATATAATCCTGGACCTGACATCACTGGCCTCGTTCTATAGCGGTTAATGTGGTAGGCTAGCAGAGGGATATTCAACATAAGAGAAAACCATTCTCCTGAACAAGCGAATAAGAAGCTGAACAGTAAATGAAGTAAATACTCCGGAAGAACCAACTGGAAATTATAAATTATTAGATAATCCGACAAAATAAAAACGCTATGCAAATCAGTATATTTTGTCTACTCACGGGATTCAAACTATTACATTGATCGATTGGATTTTTATAGTCGGTTTTCAATTCATCGAAAGCTATTACATGAAACAATGAGAAGAATATAAGGAAAGCATCTACAATTAATGCTATTATATATGAAAATGCCGAAAAATTGAACGCCATTGCTCAACCGCTCCTACTTGTCATTTTAGAGTATCGCCCACAGAACATAAAATATATCCTCCATAGAGCAACAAAATTCCTGTCTAATTTTTGACCGAACGAGAAAAACATCTACATCAAGTACCAACTAGTTACAATAAGTCACTCTCGAATCAATATATTTTTTTCTTCATCTTGAAATACGAAAATTCAACTGCAGGACATCTTTACAAACATAAAAAAAAATAATCTGGACTACTACTAAAGCCCGATTTTTACAATCGAGGTTAACTTTAGGTTAAGGAAATTTTGCAAGTTAGGCGTTTTACAATCGCACGAAACGTGGTTAACTATCAGTTAACTTAACCTACACCGAAAGTGTGGGTAAACCTGAAGTTAATTCAAGAACCATAGAATTATTCAAAAATGTATATGTATATAACCTAAAAACGAATGTTGTTTCGTTTTTCTTTGATTCGAAATTTATTTTGGTAGATAATTACACTTCAGATTTTCTGTTAATATGGATTTAATGGGTTATGGTATAAACGCTTATAGCAGTGATGAAGAGGATTATCGTAGACCACTGACTTATTAAACAATGTCCTAAGGTGATCCGTCATAGACCAAATTATTTCGATATTTACGACGATAATGATTTTTTCAAACGATTCAGATTATCAAAAAGATGCGTTTTGGATATTCTCAGCCAAATAGAACATTTGATAGCTCATCCAACTAGAAGGTAGTTAAAATGCAATACTTTTGTAAGTACATTTTTATAAAAAAGATTTTATTTTCAGAATTGATTGTCTATCTGCAAGTCGGCAGCTTCAACTCACAAACTATTATGCTTCTGGATCATTCTTCAGATGTAATGGAGATTTTGCTGGTGTTAGCAAAGCAACTGCAAGTTTGGTTGTGAGACGTGTAACTAGAGCTATCAATACTCTAAGTATTGTCAGTTTGATTCTTTAGTATCATACGAAGAATGTTATGATACCCCGTTCTTTTTTTACCTCAGCTCAGGTTCTTTTTGTTTCAACATTTATTGTATTATATAGTGGCTATGGAATTAATTACACCTTAAGCAAATCCAAGGACACCTTCTGAAAGCTTATTTAACGAATCACATATTCGTACAAGAAATTTCGTTGAGAGACAGTATGCTCTGTGGAAACGTCGCTTTCCAGCCCTTGCCATGGGAATGAGTGTCAAATTAGATACAGCTCAAGCTGTGATTGTGGCAACAGCCTTTCTTCATAACATAGCATGTGACCAAAAAGAATTAATCCTCCAGTCAATGATGAAGGAGAAGCTGCTGTAGAATTCACTACAAATGTTGATCTTTCAGAATTTCCCGATCAAAGGCATAATACAAGTACTTCTACTAGAGATACCTTCATAAACATGTATTTCAAAAGATTGAATAACAGAAATAATTGAACTCATGTATGCATAGACAAAACTGTGGAAACCATTATCAAACTGAAATAAAAAACTTTGAATATATTCTTGTATAAATCAATCATCGATTTTAATATTCTGCAAGGCACATTTCTTATCCATCAATGCCAATTTTCGACTTAAGATATTCATTCTAGATACTCCTCTTGAAAATAAAATAAATAAATAGCTGCATTTAAGGCAATTGAGCTAAGTCCTTCAGACTTACATAATAAATTATGTGAAATAAAAATGAAATTTTGAATTTAGAGGCTGACTTTGCATTGTCCGTAATTTTTTCGAAATTGGCCGCCTCAGATCTTTTGATGAATATGACGTCTTATAAATTTGTTAATGCGTCCGACCTACCATTTAGATCAAAAGAACCATTTTTTTCTACCAACTTAATAAAATTTAACTCAACTCATAGTTACGAAACCTCCATCGGTAAAATTATTGTAAAACGCCAGGTACGAGTTAACCATCGAGTGCCGGTAACCTAACCATAAAGGTTAACTTTCGATTGTAAAACGGCCCTTCCTACTACTATTAATATGCACTTGGGCCATTTCGAAAGAAGATGAAAACATTTGACTTTCCGTGACCTAACCTTGAAATCAATATTTCAAACATGTGTATATTGTTTATTAAAATTGAAAATGAATCTATCGTAAAGTGGATATTTTGAATTGCATTCGATTGAATTATAAAACTAAAAACTACAGATCTCTCAATATATCCAGTATTTTATACTAGTTATCACCTCTTTGAATGTACTGTGCATCAGATTCTACATAAACATGAGTGAAGAAGGTGTAATAGAAATCCGTTTGATTTCCAAACAAGAAGCGTGAGTAACTTATTAATTATTCCCATTCAAAGTTTCTACAACACAAAATTGCAGATTTGCCCTCCCGACGTTCTCCATACAGTTCCCATAAACGTTGATGAAGAAGCATTAAATGAAATTGTTAATCAATTGTTGAACGAGTCTCATAGTTTGAAACCAATAGAATTTGACTTTATTGTACTAGGGGAACTATTAAGAACGACCCTTGGAGAACATTTGAATGAAAAATCAGTTTCTACAGAATCGACAGTTGAAATTGAATATGTACAAAGAACACCAGCTCCGAACCTGAAGATTCTATTTTACATGACGACTGGATTTCTGGGATTCACACATGTGCTGGGAAATGGTAAATGCTTTTAACACTAAAATTTAGTAGCTCCAGAAGCACCATCCCCCTAAACATTTTATAGCTATGGCCTTATAAACAAAAAATTTCACAAGTAGGTAAAGAATTTTGAATTGACTTCTTATTTTTTCTAGGATTTTGACTGGCTGTTATGATAAGTCTGTGTATTTGTGGACTTCACATGGAAAATCAATTGTCTCTCTACAGAAGCATTATAAAACAGTTAAAGACGTTAAATGGATCAGCACAGAAGATCCTAAAAAAGGCTTTGTAAGTGTCTCAGATGACCAGACAGGCATTTTATGGCAATGGGAAGAAGGTACAACTAATGCTAAGCCTTTATTAATTTTGAAAGGTCATTCAAGAGGAATAGAGAGTGTTGGTGTCAGCCCCAATACCAAGAAATTGGCGACAGGTGGCTGGGACAGAACCTTGAAAATATGGTCAGCAAGTATAGTAAGAGATGAAGATGAGCCTGCTTCTAAAAAGAGCAAAGGTGATGTGGATGTTAGAACTCCTATAAGCACATTAGAAGGCCATAAGGATGCAGTAACGTCAGTTAATTGGATGGATGACGCTAGTATCGTTACTGCTTCAATGGATCACACCATTAAAGTTTGGGATGTAGAGGTGAGGACTTTGTCACTTTCTTATCTTTGTTGCTAACTTCAGCTTAAAAACTGAGTTATTTGCTTCAAGCAGTCAAGAACCAACTTTGAGAGTCAATGAAAAGAATGAGACACAAAAAAGTACCCTGAAGGAAAAATATGGTTTATATTTCTTTATTTTTTTCAGTTAAATGGCATAAAAAATGAAGTAGTGGGACATAAAGCATTTCTCTCTTTGAGCTGGTCACCGCTGGCTAATGTTCTGTTGACTAGCTCAGCGGATAGATGTTTAAGGTTGTATGATCCAAGATCTACAGAAGGTGCAGTTTGTGTCTCTTCGTTTATATCTCATTCTGGATGGGTAAAGTCTGTAGACTGGAGTCCATACAGTGAATATTTGTTCATATCTGGAGGCTACGATGCTAAGGTTAAGATGTGGGATACAAGAAGTCCTAAGGCGTCCTTATATGATCTACAGGGACATGATGATCGAGTGTTAAAAGTTGATTGGTCAAATCAACAGTATGTTATATCGGGAGGTACCGATAACTATGTGCATATTTTCAAAAATAATTTATAATAGCCTTCTGTAAATATAAACAATTAAAAATACTAATAGAATTTCATTTGGCTAGAATTGTCGAACCAATTCTACGTAACAACACGAAATTTCAATCTGGTGGCATTCATGGTTCAGAGGTATAACTCTAGTTGAGGTGGTTAGAGGGCGCTTTGGTTTGAGATCATGGAAGACTAAAAGATGAGACCATTGAACTGTAGAACAATTCATTTCAGCGGATGAGAAAGAAGTTTTCTCCGTGACTGAGGTAGTTCCCATTTGCCATAGTCCAAAAGTATTTATGGTTATCAATGGTAGTTCATTTGTCACTGTTTACAAAATAGAGGTGACTTTCAGCCAGTTAAGTGGCTAAAAATAAATGAGAATTCTAGATTTATAATGTTTTATATTTTCGCGGATATCTTTACCGCTACCTAACCATTGAATGTGTTAAATCCTATTCATTTCAAATTTTTTACTCATAATACATATAGGAATGAAAAAAGCTCGACATTATGGATGATAGTATTAATATCGAACAGTTCCTGAAAATATCGAATTACGAAAATACTGTAAAACAATTAGATGTTTATTATGGAATTGGTGAGTTAAATCAAAATTAAAGAACAGGAAAGTAACTCTTTTTTTGTAGTCAAGAGACAACTTCTCAGATATCAATGCCCAATCACTGGCCTTTTTCCTGTGTTATCAATAGATACAGAAGTTGGTAGTATAAGGGATAGTGTATACTGTGCAGCGGCTGTATGGGGTTTATATCAGGCATACAGGTTTGGAATTTTCACTTTAGTTTTGCAACACTATCAGTTAAAATTTTTCAGTAAGCCCTAACTTAAGTATAAGTATGACCATTTCTATAGCTCTAATACTTATATAAGTTTTGTCTTTTCGGTGTTATTTGATGGTGAGAATCAAGATGTGATAATGAAGATGAATAATATTTTTAGGAGAATAGATGATGATCGTGGTAAATCCTATGAATTAGGTCAGTCAGCTGTGAAATGTATGAGGGGAGTACTTGAATGCTGGATCAAACAGTCGGAAAAAATTGAACTCTTTAAAAAGCAACAATGTAAAAACCATGCATTACATGTGAAATTTCATCTGATCACAGGAAATGAAGTTTATGATGATGAAACTTATAATCATTTACAAATAGATGTTATTTCCATTTATCTACTCTTCTTAGTTCAGATGATATCTTCAGGATTACAGATAATTTACACTCAGGTGTGTAAATTTACAGATAAAATGCCATGATTTTTGGAACAAATCATTCTGTCTTTACATTATTCAAATAGTTCAGAAAACATATGATTTCACTCATATGTTTTCTGTACTATTTGAATAATCTAAAGACAGAATGGTTTGGTGAAAAAGACAGTTATTTCAGATCTTAAATAAGTTATAATAAAGTATTCTTCTTGATACAGGATGAAGTGGCTTTTGTTCAGAATCTAGTTTACTATGTAGAAAGAGCATATCGTACACCTGACTATGGTATGTGGGAAAGAGGGACCAAATATAATGACGGAAGTCCAGACATTCATGCTAGTTCTATTGGTTTTGCAAAAGCTGCCCTTGAAGCAATTAATGGATGCAATTTATTTGGGGAAAAGGGTGCATCCTGGAGTGTTGTCTACGTTGATATTGATGCGCATAATAGAAACAGAAGTATCTTTGAAACAATGCTGCCTAGAGAATCGTCTTCGAAGGTAGGATTGTCATGTAAAATTTGAATTTTTATGGAAATGTGGGAGGTTTCAGTAAACTGCTACTTTTCTGACTGCATTTCGTTCTGAATGTATTATTTTATATTTCAGGATGTGGATGCTGCTCTTTTAGCAACTATCTCATTTCCTGCTTTTGCCACGCATGAGGATATATTATATCATGAAACAAAAAGTAGAGTATTGAGGAAATTGAAGGGAAAGAACGGTTTCAAAAGGTATATAAGAGATGGATATAAAACGGTGAATGAAAATCCTAATAGGAGGTAAGTATAAAAGATTAATCTCCTTCGAAACCCTCGCAGTCTTATTATATATAATTGACACAATCGTATATAAAGTGTCTCCACTACCTACAACATTTTATACCAGAGACCATCCTGTTTGGTGTTTCACAATGCTACAAATTTGTAACAGAGTGTTAGTCCCAATTTTGAGTAAGTTTAACTAGGGTTGTTTTGAAAAGGGAGGGTAGAATACAAGCAGCTAACAGCATGCAATTTATTACATTCCACCTGTCTATGTTCTCTGATTTGACATTTATGACAACCAACCAGGTGCATTATAAAACATAGAATAAGAATATGTAGTTAGAAAAGAAAACAGAGCAGCATTTTTCGAAAATAAAAAGAGAAGTTGGTATTCTTCAAGAATAATTAGCATTCCTCAATATTTCTACAAGGGAGAGTAATTTTTTATAGCCTCCGTCGTTGAATGCAACTTAGTTATGATAATATGAGTTAGAATCTAGTTGAAAACTCCCAGGAAGACAATCTAGAACCGAAGAACTCATAGAATCTAGATACTTTTTTACTGGCCTTTCTCTTTGTGAAGAGAAAATGTCTTAATAGAGGAGAATGAATAGAGCCCTGAAAAAATAATTTACTATCAAAATATCTTTGAATCAGTTTAAGACTTATTTCCTTATCTTATTTCTAGGTATTACAAAGAAGGTGAACTGAAAAACTTCGAAAATATCGAATGTGAATGGCCAATCTTCCATATTTTCATGATAATAGATGGTGTTTTTAAATCTCTGCCTGATCAAATTGTGGAATATCAAGAATCTTTGAAATCTATGATTCATCTGGACTCAAATGGAGGTATAAGATTCATATTTTTTTATTTTGGGTTTATTCATCTTAATTATAGCTTTTTTTGTTGCTTTCTCAATGGAAATGACCTCATTTACTTACCCCGTGTTTGTTGTCTTAGATTGTTGCTTATTCGAATTATTGGGATTTATACTCATTAGCAATTTACTTTAAATACTGCATTTCATTCCCAAGGTCTTTACAGGTATATATGTATGTGTTAACCATCCGATTTTCTTGTTACCAAAACAGTAGGCACCTTTCCTAAGTTTCCATAGTGCCTTTTGTACACAGATGATCCAAGAAAGCAGTCAATTTGTCCTTACAATGACTCTACATCATGAAGATGCCGTTTGGATATCGTTTTGTTCAAACTTTTCCTAAAAATTGCAATTGGCTAATTCACAATAATTTCTTTCAGATCCACTGATTCCAATGTACTTTTACGTCGCCAAAGAGGATGTTGAAGCGGAGAGAGAAAAACCTTTTTCTACTGTACGTAAACCTTGCTCTGAGCCAGGTATTTTCCTCTGGGGACAAGCAATGTTTGTTTTAGCACAACTATTAACTGCTGGTCTACTGCATATCAATGAATTAGATCCCATTCGTAGATACTTACCATCCTATAATAGACCCCGAAAAGCAGGGAGATATTCAGCTTTTCAAGTGAGTTGTCACATTTTTATAGTAGTTTATGCATAATATGTAAAAAAGATTCTTTCATTTAACAATCACAGATAAAAACGGTTCGTAAACCTGCGGAATCCACAAGTGACCTTGAGAGATCTCGTCAAATTCACAGCACAATCTGGCAACAAAATCGCCTGTTGGCTGATGCGTACAATAGGTATTCAAGGTCACTTGTCGATTCCAGGGACCAAATGCTCCCTTTGATGGATCAAACATTTTAATAACATTCTTATAATGTCACATCTGGGTTCTGAATACTGTTTTTCATATTAGACTAAAACGCAACAAATTCGACACAATAGTTCTCTTTACTTCGTTATGATTATAATATGAATCGGACTTAATAAGATGAATATGTATATAGAAATACTAACTCTTTGGATATAATAAAACACCCATATTTTTTACCAAATGGGGCAATCAGTGAATACTCCTTATATTTTTAAGAGTTCAGCTACTATATTTTTCAATAGACTAGCAATAACTGTTATGGTTTTCTTTTCAGTTTCTGCTTTTCAATTTCTGATCTAATTATTAACTGCACAAATGGTGAAGGTTTATTAATATTTTGTTGTGTGCTTGTAATTATACATATCATCTCATGTACACAATTATTCATTTCATATTTATGTTTACCTCATTTCTAGAGGTTTTACTTTTTTGCTGGAACTCAAGGATTCTTACTGAATTCTTTCTTTCCAGATGAAGCTTATAATTTTTGCAGAAATTTTAATTTCACAATACTATGGTTTAACATGCTACTTTCAACACACTTTCAACTTCAGGCATCTATTCACATCTTTAGTCCTACTGCATCTGTTTTCAACATGACATGTATATATCCTTCACATCAACTCAGCTTCTTGTGTTTTTGTATGGTACTTATTAGCTTTTTGCTATTTATTTTTCAGGCAAAACTTCATGTGAGTAGTGGAAATTGTGGTACCTTGATGCTTTGTTTTCACAGCCAACTAAGAAATTACGATAAGCATTAGTATTTTAACTTTATTGAAAGAAGAGTTTTTTGAGTTCTGAAATTCTATCAGATAAGATGAGGGTTTTCATGCACAGGAAATAATTCATAATGATTATTGTTATCCCAATTCGATTTCTATTTAATGGATTTAGTTCATTATTATTTTGAATGTAAATATGAAAAACGTAATGGTTTCAGATGTGAAATTGTCTTAGATAGACACGTGTATTGTTCTTACTGATATTTTTTCTTGTTCTCCAATATTGAATTTCTTTAGGGAACTGCGACAGACTTAGTTGTACAAATAGTTCTTATTGCCGAATCCATGAGACTTCAAGCTATGATGGCAACTTATGGTATTCAAACTCAAACTCCTCATGAAGTAGAACCAGTACAAATATGGTCTTCTACTCAATTGGTCAAAGTTTATGAGAATTTAGGTGTAAATGGTAAACTTAATTTGAAAGGCCGCCCTAAGAGGCCAATAGGAAGCCTAGGAACCAGCAAGGTAAATTGAAAAGAGAATATTCTTTTATAATTTAATGAAAAAATTTATTTTGTGTTTGATGCAAGCTTTATCAGATTATAGGAAAAAGTAGTAAGTGGTAAGAAAATTCTTTTATTCATAGAAAGTAAGTTTGTTCTCAACATGAAGCTTAAAAATAGATGATGTGTTCATACCAGATTGATTATCACTATCTTGTACAATACTATACCTACCTCTTTCTCAGGTATACAGAGTGTGTGGATCCACTGTACTTTGCTACCCCTTAATTTTTGAAGTTTCTGATTTTTACCTGTACCGAGACATGGCACTTCTCATCGATGACATAAAAACTGAATTGCAATTTGTCGGCAAGTATTGGAGATTATCAGGAAGGCCAACTGTCTGTCTGCTCATTAGAGAAGAACATATGCGCGATCCACAATTCAAAAAAATGCTGGATCTCTTAGCAATGTTGAAGAAGGGGCATTGCGATGGAGTGAAAGTCAGAATAGGCAGACTGCAAAATTTGATTTCGAGCTCTTGTGTTGGTGAGTTTTTGTGTTCAATAATGATGTATCGGTTAAATGGTATTTTAGGCTTTCAGATTCCTATTATCAATGTTTTTTGATTTTGCATTTGTAGATTTTGTGGAACTTTACATTCTACTACCTACATTTCAAGGTTAAATTCTAAACTTTCATTTCAACTGACTTGAAAATATTAATTTGATTCTTCGGATCATGAATTAATTTTTTTCAGAGCATCTAGATTTCATGAATATGCTTGAGTTACCTCAAGGTCCCTCATACAAACATTTCAAGCAATTGCAGCATGATTACATAGGTTATCAGAGCTTAACAGATGTCCCAAGGGTATTAAATTATTCAGATCAAGCTGGTGATTATTCTGTATGTATATCAAAGTCCTTCAGACAGAAAGTTTTAATTTTGTATTTCGTTTTAATATATCCTTCACTTGAATGGATCACTCTCGTTTTTAAGGCCTACATCAACAAATCTACCCTGGAAATATTAGAAGCCATAAAATATGAAGATAGTCTTTATGCAAAATCTCAACTTTTTGGATTTCTTCTGAAAAAAGAAGGAATTGAGTACATGGTCCAAGAACTCACTGTGGAAGAGCATTTACTCAATCTTTACCATCAAGCTGGGTGTTACAGGCATTGGGCAGCAGTGAGATATACAAGTAGCTTGCTGCACCACACTGTTGATTCCATAAGTCCTTTCATTACTGCTCTACTGGTGCATGGCAAACAGGTACGCATGTGACATTACTTAGATATCTAGCAAAAAAAAATTCAATATAATATAGCCTAACCTGAAATTTTCATTTGCATAAACATCATTTTGCAGCTAACCGTGGGTGTTATTGGTCAAAAGGAAACCATTTTTGACAAACCAATGACTCCAGGCGAAATTCAAACCATTGTGTATGAAACAATTCAACCCTATGACATCATACAGGCAGTGTTGCAGCAAGAAATAACTCTGTACTGTGGAAGATTAATATCTACAAATCCTGAGTTGTTCAAGGGCATTCTGAAGATAAGGATTGGATGGGTATTGGAGGCAATGAAGATCTATTTGAAAATATTCAATTTTCCAAAGAAACTGGAAGAACATAGCCCTTACGAAGTTAGAAAATTATTACATCAGGTTCTTTCCATTCAAAATTGGGACGGCACAGATCAGTAAGTTCTTTTAGTGTTTCCTCTACATAGTTTTTGATGTCTATTTAACATTTATATAGTCATTCCACAAAATTTCTTCAAGTTGTTCCAAATTGCATCTAAGAAATTGTAGAATTTATCAACTTTCATCTTTTCATTCATTATTTCTTTATGAATTTACCAACAACACTTTTTATTGTCATAGATTGACCTTTCAACAGAGGAGGCAATTAGAAGGTTGCCTGTGCAGAGTGCCTAAGCATTTTTATAGGCAAGTTTGGGACGTTTTAACTAAAACACCGGAAGGCATCAAATTCATGGGAAAGATGTTATATCAGCAACCGACACTTTCTGATATGACAAAATCAGAGTTGAGTTTTTCTTTGTTGGTAGAGGAGGTAATGTTTTTCACACAATTTTCTTTCTTTACCTGGCTTGTCTTTCCTTTTCAGATGTTGAACTATATTCAATTGGCTGAGTGCCGTCAAATTTTTGTGGAGCTGTTAACTATAGTATCTACGATTTTATCAAGAAATCCAGAACTGGTATTCAATCAAACTTTAGATTTGGAACAAATGGTTAAGGATGCGAACCATATGTATGCAAAGGTTGGTAATGACTAATGATTTTTTATTTACTCGATACCAAATTTAGAACAATATTTTAGTTGATTTGAATAGTTTTGTTGCTATTTTACTCAATAGCTATCTCAGTTAATATTGGTCTTACGAAAACATATAAATTGTCAAGAGTTCAGGAATTAATAGGAAAGTAAGGAGATAACTGAAAGCTTCCTCTCATTGAAGAAGCATAAAAATTCATTAAAAAAAATTTAGTATATTTAAAATTTAAACTATTATAATTTTCAGGATAATAGTCTACCAGATATTGGGAATTATTTGTTGGACATTTCTTACTCTCAATCAACTAGATATTTGGCTAGAGCTGTAGTAAATACTTTACTGAAGGGAGGTTCATTGACTGAAAATTTTGGAAGTTTAGATGGGTCTTGTAGAGTATCTTGACCTAAAAGTAACTCCATGGTGCTGAATTGTTGATTTTAATATTGTTTTAATAAATTTTAAATTCATTAACTTGTATTCTTCTCCTGCATTTTCTCATCATACTAGGAAGAAGAGAATTGGGATACTTTAAGTTAAGTTAAGCAGTTGTCAAATGTTGGAAACCTTGGATAAACGTTGTTAACTCAGAATTATAGTGGACGCGACTTCAATTTAATTATAATAACTTTTTCTTTGTGATCATTATGATATTCTCAAAAAACAGCATATTTCATCTTCTACAGATAAAACTACCAACTTCAGTATCAATTATTTAGGTGCTGGTTCAATAACTTCAATTCAAATATCTAAGATTAATCTAAATGAAAGTTTAGGTGGCGCTGAAATCATTTTCGGTCCACTGACTCTTCTGTTCATTCAATTCTCGAAGGAATGAACCTTCCATGCATTGACTTTTCGGTTGAGTGATACCTTCTTACTGAAAATAAATTTCGACTTTGTCGAGGCTAGAAAGTGACAACTTGTGCGACAAAACCAATGTATTGACTAGAAAATTTCTACACTAGCCCGGACTAGCAAGTCATCAACTCTAACAGCTGAATCATATATTCCTTACTTAGCATTACATATTTCGTATGTGAATATCTGAGGCATTCAGATATTTCCTGAATAAAATCGGAATAACTAGATGGTGCTGACGGAAATGTAGTCGCTTGGTTTCCAATTTTTCTTCCCTATAATCTTTTGATATGGGGTAGTTGGCTGACAGAGGTTGCTTAAGGCAACTCCACTCATAGACCTATTATTGTAATATTATGTGTAATACGTCAATGACTCCACTATTATTATATTCGTAGTGATAAAATCTCGTATTTGTGTACCCTTATTTACAACATCTGACTCATTTAGGATCTTGTCTCATTGGAATCTAAAGAGAAGCATTCGAAGTCTAATTTGAATTGAAATCATTATGACCATCTCAAGCTAAGCGCCCTCTATCATCTAACACCCCATTCATTACTGTCCATTGAATAACTTGATTCAGCGTATAGTATACAGTACCCTATAACAGTTCGATAAAATATATTTTGAAAGATGACAAGATGGCGTTAAAGGTTCCGTAAAATCATTGAGTGTTGTAATAAAAATAGATTTACTCCTTTTATACGTCGATTCATACTCAATTGTAATATCCTTGTTCATTGATATTTAAATATTATATCCTCATTATTTGTAACATACGGATATCAGATATATATTAGCTCCATTTGAACCATAGACTTATCTTAGGATGAAAGGTCTTTGTTTTGAACAATTTTTCAATGCGACCCACCTGACAAGGTTGAATTGAATTTCTACACAGCACACGGATTGAGGATTGATTACAATATAATATTTTTTTGGGGTTTATAATTGTGTCTCGACCAGAATCATCAGGATAAATTATTATAAGTTCATTGGAGATAGGCGCATCCACCATTTTGTACAGATCAAGTGTTCGTGTATTTGAGTTGAGGAAAGAGAAAAATGTTTATTCAAAAATATCAATTTCACCATTTTTACGGCAGAGCATTGCAGGAATCCAATATGTTATCAATAAATCATGAGAACTGTGCTAGAATGAAATATTCTCGCATGTTTTGTTCTACAAGATGTGGCAGAATTAATGGATTTGACACAAAATTAGAGAAAATAATGTGATAGCGTAATAGATACTCGTACAGAAGGCTTACTCTAAGACTCATTCATTCGAAAACTCAACTTCTTGACTCGTTTTTGTATTTTGAAGTGGTTTAATAATATCAAAGCATCTTCTGCACATGTATCATAAATAATTGTTTCCCGTGGTTTAAAGTATTTTCGTCATATGAGACACGTTGAAACAAGCCTTCAATGTGAGACAACACATTTATCAACGGAAAATAGATGTGAATGACAACTATGATATTGCGGCGCCACCACAAACAATCCTCATATTCTCAAATCCATTTCATTTGAAAAGTGACGAGTGATTCTATATAATATGTATGACCAGTTTTTTTTTCAGATGTCAAAAAAACATTCCTAAGATTTATTGATTTATCGTTTTCTAAACTATAAATACGATAAAAGTGCAGAAAAGTTAGAGTCGAAGGAATATATGAACTATACCTAATAAGAGAATGATTTAGCCACTAATGTTGAGTATAGGACAAGGGACAAGATACGATAATTAAAAATAGTTATTCATGATATAAGTGCAGAAGGCATTGATATTCTTACAAGAGTTCAAAATTCAAGAACGAGCGAGGAATAAGTGGCAAGTTTTTGAATGAACGAGTGTTAGAATAACTTTTCTCTTTGTGAAGTACTCTCGAAATTCAAATGAACCACACAGAAAATACCCTCAAAACACCATATGGGAAATCATTCAAGACAGAAGTACATAGATCCCAAATTATGCAACAATTCATCAATGTCATCACTAATATTGCTTTATTTCATTTGTTTTTTTTTCCATATAATGTTAATCAATAATCTATCTTTCACACCACTAATTCAAACTCACTCATCGCTCCTTCGTCGCTCGTTTTTGAACTTCGCATTCGTGTTGGAATAGGAGCTCATTCTGCAACTTGTTTTAGAATTTAGTAATTTTTGCATTGAAAAATATCGATTGGCGGAACTGTTTTTCTATCTCATAATATTTGACACATGTTAAATAAGTTCGTGACAGGAGGCCAACATGACATCAATAAATAATACTGAAAACAGTGTTAGAATGAAATATTCGAACATTGTTTTGTTCCACGAGATGTGGCGAAATGAACGTTTCTGACACATAATTAGAGAAAATCATACTACATTCTAGAACAGTTTTCATGGTAATATTGATTCATTTATTATCCGTCGAATTTATGAGAGAGAAAAGAGTTCTACAATCAATATTTTCCACTGCAAAAATTACTGAAAAAGAGAATAGTTATTTATGATACAAGTACTACAGAAGGCATTGATATTCATACACGAGTTCAAAATTCAAAAACGAGGCACGAAGTGACGAGTATTGGAATGAACGAGTGTTAGAATGAGTCTTCTCTGGTAGGTACAAGTATCATATCATACATTATTTTCTCTAATTCGTTGAATTTTTATCGAAATTAATGAAATATTGCCGTCAATATCCTCTAGTGATTTTTTGCATCGAAGAATATTGATTGGCAGAACTGTTTTCTATCTCATAAAATTTGACAGATGTTGAATAAATCCTTGACAGGAATTCAACATGCCATGAATGAATATTACTGAAAACAATGTTAGAATGAAATATTCCAACATTGTTTTGTTCCACGAGATGTGGCGGAATGAACGTTTCTGACACATAATTAGAGAAAATCATATTACATTCTAGAACAGTTTTCATGATAATATTTATTGACAACATATTGACCTCCTGCCACGGATTTATTTATTAACTGTCAAATTTATGAGAGAGAAAACAGTTCTGCTAATCAATGTTTTCCACTGGAAAAATTACTGAACGATACCTAAATAGAGAATAGTTATTTATGATACAAGTGCAGAAGGCATTGATATTCATACACCAATTCAAAAAACGAGCCACGAAGTGGCGAGTTTTGGAATGAGCGAGTGTTAGAATGAGCCTTCTGGTCGAGTACCATATCAAACATTATTTTCTCTAATTCGCTGAATTTTTATCGAAATTAATGAAATATTGCCGTGAATATCCTGTAGTGATTTTTTGCATCGAAGAATATTGATTGGCAGAACTGTTTTCTGTCTCATAAAAATTGACAGATGTTGAATAAATCCTTGACAGGAATCCAACATGCCATGAATGAAAATTACTGAAAACAATGTTAGAATGAAATATTCTAACATTGTTTTATTTCTACGGGATGTGGCGGAATGAACGTATCTGACACATAATTAGAGACATTCATATTCAATTCAATTCAATTCAATTCAATTTATTCATCATAAAAAATATAAAAATATACATATTAGCTAAATTCACGAGTTCAGTAGCAGAATGTGCAGTCTAAGCTAGCTTGTATACTGTCACATTCTGCAGAAATCAATGATGAACATCCTCACACATATTCGAAGGAATTTTCTGCAGTGCTAAAAAAAAAACATTCTAGAACAGTTTTCATGGTTATATTCATTGACAACATGTTGACCTCCTGCCACGGATTTATTTATTTTCTGTCAAATTTATGAGAGAGAAAACAGTTCTGCTAATCAATATTTTCCACTGCAAAAATTACTGAACGATACCGAAATTGAGAATAGTTATTTATGATACAAGTGCAGAAAGCATTGATATTCATACACGAGTTCAAAATTCAAAAACGAGCCACGAAGTGGCGAGTTTTGGAGATGATGCGAGTGTTAGAATGAGCCTTCTGGTCGAGTACCATATCAAACATTATTTTCTCTAATTCGCTGAATTTTATCGAAATTAATGAAATATTGCCGTGAATATCCTGTAGTGATTTTTTGCATCGAAGAATATTGATTGGCAGAACTGTTTTCTGTCTCATAAAAATTGACAGATGTTGAATAAATCCTTGACAGGAATCCAACATGCCATGAATGAAAATTACTGAAAACAATGTTAGAATGAAATATTCTAACATTGTTTTATTCTACGGGATGTGGCGGAATGAACGTATCTGACACATAATTAGAGACATTCATATTCAATTCAATTCAATTCAATTCAATTTATTCATCATAAAAAATATAAAAATATACATATTAGCTAAATTCACGAGTTCAGTAGCAGAATGTGCAGTCTAAGCTAGCTTGTATACTGTCACATTCTGCAGAAATCAATGATGAACATCCTCACACATATTCGAAGGAATTTTCTGCAGTGCTAAAAAAAAAAACATTCTAGAACAGTTTTCATGGTTATATTCATTGACAACATGTTGACCTCCTGCCACGGATTTATTTATTTTCTGTCAAATTTATGAGAGAGAAAACAGTTCTGCTAATCAATATTTTCCACTGCAAAAATTACTGAACGATACCGAAATTGAGAATAGTTATTTATGATACAAGTGCAGAAAGCATTGATATTCATACACGAGTTCAAAATTCAAAAACGAGCCACGAAGTGGCGAGTTTTTAAATGAGCGGGTGTCAGAATGAGCCTTCTGGTACGAGTATCATATCATACATTATTTTCTCTAATTCGCTGAATTTTTATCGAAATTATTGAAATATTGCCGTAGATATCCTGTAGTGATTTTTGCATCGAAGAACATTGATTGCCAGAACTGTTTTCTATCTCATAAAATTTGACAGATGTTGAATAAATCCTTGACAGGAATCCAACATGCCATGAATAAAATATCACTGAAAACAGTGTTAGAATGAAATATTCTAACATTGTTTTATTCTACGGGATGTGGCGGAATGAACGTTTCTGACACATAATTAGAGAAAATCATATTACATTCTAGAACAGTTTTCATGGTAATATTCATTGACAACATGTTGCCCTCTTGCCACTGATTTATTTATTATCTGTCAATTTTATGACAGAGAAAAACAGTTCTGCCAATCAGTATTTTCCACTGCAAAAATTACTAAACGATACTGAAATAGAGAAAATGATTTTTTTACTTTATTCGGAATGATCAATTAACGAACGAAAAGGGCGATAAAATTAAGATCTCCGCCCGTACGTCACCAACAGACAAATAACACATACACGCGAAGGATTCCGCCTTACCCGCCCCCGTTTTTGCGACAGGGGTTGAAAAAACACCTCGTAAATTCCGTCGAATCCCCCCCTGTCTTTATGGAATGTGGCTGAGCGCGGCGGCAGGTCAACCTGAGCGTGGCGGCGTAGTTATCCCTGCCCCGGGCCCCGCCAACCCTCTGCTTACACAGTCTGGTGATTACGTGCTTGCCGCCCCCCAACCGCCCGCCACATCCAAACCCTAGCGACCCCCATTGTTAAGCGATGGTCTCGTGCTTGCGCTCGCCCGTGTAAATGATCCTGGATCGCGTCTATATCCTTATCCTTGGTTATATCACGTCGCATTTACCCTTCTCCCGTCCTACGATCTATGGTCGCCTATGTGCGTTGATATGATGTGGGTTCCGTGAATTTTCGACGTCAAAGAAAAATCGCGCGAGATTTCACGCCCGCCCTTCTGATCTCGAATAGGTCTGATTCTACAGAGAAATTCTAGAAGACGATCGTATTCGCGAACGAAGCAATCAAACATCAGGCAATTTCATATATTTTTCTCTATTTCAGTATGAACTCATTATCATTACAGTACTGAAAATGACAGCATTGTTTTCAGTTATATTTTTCGTTTTGTGGTTGTCAGTACTGACCTCCGATCCAATCAATTTTCGAATCAAATCAATTCCAATTCCGTGATCTGTCAAATTTCGTAAGTCACACCAACTGCCAAGCTACAATACAAAAGTCACTAATCTGAATTTTCATTTGAATTTCGAGAGTATTTCACGAAACTTGACTGACATAGTGAAAATATCGTCTAATACTCGTTGCAGAAGGCAATTCCAACACTCATGCTTCCGAAAAATCGCTCCTTCGTCGCTCGTTTTCGAATTTCGCATTCGTGATGAAATAGGAGCTCATTCTGCTACTAGTTTTAGATACTGGTATTTCAGTATCGTAATGAGTTCATTACAGTACTAAAAGTAGTAGTGCTGTAATGAAACACATTACAGCATTGTTTTCAGTAATATTTTTCGTTTTGTGGTTGTCAGTACTGACCTCCGATCCTCTCATTTTTCAAACCAAATCAAATCAATTCAAATTCCGTAATATGTCAAAAAAAACTTGACTGAAATAGAGAAAATATCGTCTAATACTCGTTGCAAAAGGCTTTCGAAAACCCTCTCCTTTGTCGCTCGTTTTCGAGTTTCGCATTCGTGTTAGAATAGGAGCTCATTCTGCAACTTGTTTTAGAATATACTATTAATTATTAAGTCGTAGATGCTGTGAGATCGATATGTGAGATTTCCAAGGTTCAATAAAACGTATTTCTCTAATTTTGTGCCGAATCCTTTCATACTGCTACATCTTCTAGAACCAAGTCGTTCGAGTTTTCACCGTAATTATTATTCGTTATATGTTGGCTTCCTGCCACCTACCACGGATTTATTTATTATCTGTCGAATTTATTAGAGGGAAAACAGTTCTGCCAATCAATATTTTTCAATGCAAAAATCACTAAACGATATTTATGAAAATATTTCATTACTTTCGATAAAAATTGAAGAATACATAGTGTATTCTAAAACAAGTTGCAGAATGGGCTCCTATTCTAACACGAATTGCCTTCTGCCACGAGAATTAGACGATATTACTTATATTTCAGTCAACCTTTGTGAAATCCCCACGAAATGCAAATAAAAATTCAGATTCTACATCTTAGTGACTTTTGTATTGTATTTTGACAGTTGGTGTGACTAACGAAATTAACGAAATTCGACAGATTACGGAATTTGAATTGATTTGATTTGAAAATGAGGTCAATACTGACAAAAACAAAACTGTATCTGAAAACAATGCTGTAATGAGTTCATGACAGCACTGCTTTCAGTACTGTAATGAACAACGATTTTGAGATTGAGAAAATAATTTATTATACTCGTTCATTCAAAAACTCGCCACTTCGAGGCTCGATTTTGTATTTTGAACTTGTGTAAGAATATACATGCCTTCTGCTCTTGAATCAAAAATAACTATTCTCTATTTCTGTGTCAAATTCGTTCATTCTGCCTTCTGCCACATCTTGTAGAACGAAATCGTGCGAGAATCGTGCATTTTTTATTATCTGTCAAATTCAAGAGCGGAGGAGAAAACAGTTCTGCCAATCAATATTTCCCAAAGCAAAAATCATTTAACGATATTCATGGAAATATTCTATTAATTTCAATAAAAATTCAATAAATTAGAGGAAAACCGCATAATACTCGAAAAGAAGTAGGCTTATTCTAACACCGTTTATTCAAAAACATCATCATTTCGAACTCTCCTCTTTTTCAGTTATATTTTTCGTTTTTTGGTTTTCAACCCTGTCAATTTTCAACACACGTCAATCTGTCACGTCTCGTAACAGTCACACCAACTGCCAAGATACAATAAGAAAGTCACTAGAATATACAATCTGAAGTTTTCATTGAATTTCGACAGTATTACACAAAACTTGACTGAAATAAAGAAAATATCGTCTAATGCTCTTTGCAGAAGGCAATTCGGACACTCTCTCCTTCGTCGCTCGTTATCGAATTTCATATTCGTGTTGGAATAGGAATTCATTCTGCAACTTGCTTCAGAATACACTCGCCACTTGGTGGCTTGTTTTTGAATTTTGAACTCGTGGGGGAATATCAGTGCCTTCTACACTTGTGTTATAATAGATATTTATGAAACGACCTTGCATTTGTTTCCACCATCAGTACAAGAGATAAAAAAATTAAATCATTCCCAGTGAAAAAGTGTCTGGAGAATGTTTTTAATCGTTTTCAGATATTTACGAAAATGAAATACATGGTTGTGGCATATTTTCGTAATCGATAAAGTATCAAAATTTGGTTGTATCTTCAAAACCAATGAAGGTATCGTGTGAAACGGTTTTCGCCACTGGTGTTTTTACAAAAATCGAACCAAGGACTCCCCTCAACGTTTTTACCTATCTATAAAATATACTCTAGAAGTTGCAGAAACAGTCAAAATCAAGCAATTTGGGATACCCTGTACATGTCATGTTCTCTTTTTTTGATAAACATAAACAGGAAAGAATCGACAGCAGAAAAGCGGACGATATTGAAAATTCAATAAATTTGTATCAAACGAAAATTCGACCGAGCAAATAAATACTCAATAAGTAAATTCCCTTGTTTCAAGAAGATTGTGCACTATGTTGATCGAAAAGTTTTTTTCGAAGTCTGGAATATATTCCAGATTGAAATTGTCTAAGTTAAGTCTATTGAAAATCTACATAGCACATACATAGCAGTATGGGTTCCATTTGAAAAAAAAATTGCTCTGAAATTTGAAGCAATACTGCGGAAGTTATAGTCAATTATGATATGGCCATGTATATATTCCATGTAGTATACGGAAACTAGACACCGTAGCGACTTAAGGTATTCAGCAATTTATGTTTCCCGAAAAAAGAGAACATGACATGCATATTACTTTTTTTGGTTCTTTCCATTTAGGAGGTGTGTAAATTATCGAAATCTGACCATCATGTACCTTTGTAGAGACTGGACATATTTCGATGTTTTACCACTACAAACTTTTGAAACAGAGGAGATAGACAAAATCTGATAACCCATTCTCGATCTCTTTTTCGGAGAAACTAACAAGAGTAGTATTCATTTTGGCTACCTTATTTTGTTTTCGAGTTACAAGCGAAAATTGGAAAATGGCGATATCAGAAAAAATTTATATCACCGCTAATACTGATGATAGAGCTCTGAAATTAAATATTTGAAACTGTGTTTAAACAGTTTAGGATATTTTCTTCGAGTTCATTCATGTTCTCATAACTATTTCTATAAAGTTTATCTTTTATATGTCCCCAGAAAAAAAATCCAACGGTGACAAATCGAGTGAACGGGCCGGCCATCTTATGGGCTCTTGGTTTCTTATACATTGATTGGCGAAGTTGTTTCCTAATTTTTCACTAATAATTCTGCTGTTGTGAAGTGGGGGCACCATCTTGTTGGAAGTAAATATTTCCTCTCTCGAAAAGAGGTAAAAGTTGTCCAAATATTCTTCAACAATGTGCTGCTCAATTATTTCTCCATAGCGTTGACATTGAGTAAAGAGCATAGAAATGAAAAGACTGCTAGAAAGAGATTGTGGTAATTATACGATACTAAATTTTTCTGTGCTTATCAACAATTGAAACCATAGAAAGTATTGAGACTCAGATGAATGTAGGTTCTTGACCAATTTCTATACTCATATTGATACGAAATTAAGCTTTCAGAAAATGGCACAGAAATCTAGTGTTCGTATTCAAAAACACATAACTTTTTGTTCATATAGCTTCGTAATTAAAATGTGATGCAAAAAAAGGGAGCATGCCACTGGATTCTACGTAAAAAAGTCCTGTATATTGTTTTAATTTAAGAGGACCATTCACCATTTTTCCAATTTTCGCTTATAACTCGAAAAACAAAAGAAGGTAGCCAAAAATGAATACTACTCTTGTTAGTAGAGATCGAGAATGGGGTATCAGATTTTGCATATCTCCTCTGGTTCAAAAGTTGTAGTGGGCATCGAAATATGCCCACCCTGTACAGTAAGAGTTTTCGAATTTCGCACTCGTGTTGGAATTGCCTTCTGCAACGAGTATTAGACGATATTTTCTATATTTCAGTCAAGTTTCGTGAAAAACTCTTGAAATTCAATTAAAAATTCAGATTAGTGACTTTTGTATTGTATCTTGGCAGTAGTTGGTGTGACTTGCGAAATTTGACAGATTACGGAATTTGAATTGATTTGATTTGAAACTTGAGAGGATATGAGGTTAGTACTGATAACGACAAAACGAAAAATATAATGAAAACAATGCTGTAATGAGTTTCATTACAGCACTACTTTGAGTACTGTAATGAGCTCATTACGATACTGAAATAGAGAAAATCATATTTCATTCTAGAACATTATAATATTTATTGATAACATGTTGGCCCTCTGCCATGGATTTATTTATTATCTGTCAAATTTATGAGAGAGAAAACAATTCTGCCAATCAATATTTTCCACGACAAAATTACTAAACGATATTGATGGAAATATTTCATTAATTTCGATAAAAATTCAACGAATTGGAGAAAAATAATAATGTATGATACCTACTCGTACAGAAGGCTCATTCTAACACTCGTTCATTCAAAAACTCGCCACTTCATTCTGAACTCGTGTAAGAATATCAATGCCTTCTGTACATTTGTATCATAATTAACTTTCTCCACGATTGCTGAAGAATATAGATCTTCTAACATCAAATTTGACCATAGAATGTCAGTATTCCATCACTCGATATGGTATATTCATTCTACAACACCTATATCCAACACTCTTTCATTTAATAATTCGCCACTTCGTGACTCATTTGTTAATTTTGAACTCGTGGAAGAATATCAGTGCTTTCTTCACTTGTATTATTATTAATAACTATTTACGACGAAAAATATTTCGCCGATACGAAAATTCGAAAATTCCCCATTCGAGATGAACGATCGGTAAAAGATCGATCTTGGGGCGCGGTAGGTCGACACTAAATT
>CM076610.1:48880251-48954354 GCA_038502775.1 Hippodamia convergens
AAAATACGTCTGTTTGGCAGATAAAGCTTGTCCAGTCGACAAGAGGAGAAGGAACAGATGCCAGTTCTGCCGCTTCCAGAAATGTCTCATGGTCGGCATGGTCAAGGAAGTGGTCAGGACGGATTCTCTGAAGGCCGACGGGGTCGTTTGCCATCCAAACCTAAATCCCCCCAAGAATCTCCTCCAAGTCCTCCCGTCTCTCTCATCACGGCGCTGGTCAGAGCACACGTGGATACCACACCGGATCTGGCTAATCTGGATTACTCCCAATACTTGGAACCAACCACCATCGAGCCCATCATGTCTGAGGCGGAGAAGATACAGCAGTTTTATACCCTCCTACCACTTCAGTAGATGTCATCAGGAATTTCGCTGACAGAATCCCTGGGTATGTTACAGTAAAAAAAAATTTGTACAACTGCCATTAAAAGTGACACTTTTAATGACATCCAACAATGTTGAAATTGATTGTTTACGTGGAAGCGTGTTAAAAATATTTTTAACATTAGCGTTAAAAATATTTTTAGCACTCCATTTTCTCATGATGAAATCAGATGAGAAATATTCAGCAATTGCAAAGTTTTATTATCAATATTTAACAATCATTACTTATGAACATTAATATTAATCGTAAAACTAGAACAATCACTAACATTAATGCCCTATGACGTTAGGGAGCTTCGCAACACATTATTAGAATCCTCAGCACCATCAGTACTTGTAGAAACCGGAAGGTCAATATTGGATGATGATGATCTAGAATCTGTTGAGGTTGGGAGAATTTTTTGCAGCTATGATATTTCTATATGCAATGGAATGATCAATATAGCCTCGGCTACCGTCGAAGACTTCCATCCACCATGTTTTTTCATATCCGTAATATTTGCTCCTGATTCTGCTAGCAATGAAGCGGTGGATCTTCGAAAACAGTGTCCTGGCAGTTTGAGGAATTAGGCAACAATAGATGTATTTATACCAATTGGATTAGAAGTGCATTTATTATTCATGTATTTCAGGAAAAAACGACGATGTTTGATGACAGAAGGGTGCAGTGCAAAGTACTTATGAAAGTAGTCCACATATTTCCAATAACACTGAAAGAACGACTGACTTTCGTTTTTGTATTTGGAAGTTGTATAACCTATGAGTTATTTGTTATTTCGATGTCTTCCACTGATAAATTACACAATTCTCCACGCCGACAGTCTAAAAATAACCGAAAATAGTTTGCAACCTTAACTTGTTTTCAACTTGTTCACGAGTGAGAATTTTCGATTTTTGAGGACGATATTCTTTACTTTTCCGTTTTAAATATTTACTAACATCCACACTATTTTCAACAAGGGCGCTTGACTTTATCATTGAAAATTTGCTCCACAAAGTTGATGAACTCCATATTTTTGATTTTTCTCTTAAATATGCCAAGAAAATAGTTTCACTGAAGTTCCCTTCTACATTTTTCAATTTACACAAGACCAGGAAATTGTTATATGCAATATCGTACTGCCGAACAGATTTTTTAGGTAGAAGTTCCAAATTTGATCTCCTTGCAGACTCTTCAATATACAGACTAACAACCAAATCGTCACTTTTATTAATAATTGAAACTCTCGACAAACATATTAAAGAGTTAAAAATCCAAGGCGAAAATTGGACAGAAACAAAATTCAAATGACAGCGTCTTTTCTCATTTGTTAGTAATTATAACGTTGGCAACGTAAGTCATTCACAAGAACCTTTAGATTATTTTAAAATGCATTTGAAGTTATTGTCATTGCAAATTCGTCCATTTCATTATCAAAATAGGGCAGTTGTACAAAAACATTGTATGGTGTTTTGTGTTAAAAGTGATTTTATTTTGTTCGTGAAATTGTTCAATTTGCTCCGCTCATTTTAAATTAGACAGACCTCTGGAACTTTGAAAAATTTGCTCCACAAATTTGATGAGCTCCATATTTTTTTTCTTGTTATATGCTTAAAAGACAGTTTCACTAAAATTCCCTTCCACATTCTTCAGTTTACACGAGGCCAGTAGTCTGATTTTCAAAAATTTTGGGAAACCTATATACTTACCATGTTTTGTGACAAAACTGTTGTAACCTATCTGATCACCCTGTATACTTCGTCGGAACAGAATCCGCGGCCTGACCAGCTCGATTGAATATAAACGATTAATAAAACAACCGATCGCAATGACTTGTTGCTATCTCGGCGCCGTTTGAGCTCAAAGTCTTGAATATTAATTTCTTTCAGATTCAAGAGATCTGCCCAGAAGATAGAGACCTGCTTTTCCAATCAGCTTCCTAGAACTCTTCGTCTTGCGGCTTGCTTACAGGACACACCCTAACGACACCAAGCTGACCTTCTGTAACGGCGTTGTCCTCAACAAACAACAATGTTATAGGTCGTTTGGAGACTGGCTACATGCAATCATTGAATTCTGCAATGGTCTTCATCTGATGGAGATCGATATTTCAGCATTCGCGTGCCTGTGTGCACTTACCCTGGGTGACAGGTCAGTTCGAAAATATATTATTTTTCACTTGTATATTCCCGTTTATTTACCTTAGAAACGATCGCTTAAAAATACACTCATAACGCTCTAAGGCGTTAGTCCAGTCGCCTTAGGATAAAAAAGAGGGGCAAATCTCGCGATTTTGAGATATGTAATAAGCTGGAAACTCGTATCACTTTATTTTGGCATTCTAAAAGTTGTGTCAAAAGTCTCATTTTATCTCGTGTCTGCGTCGTAAGTTATTCGTGGTCAAAGGTTTACGAAAATCGTTCTTTTGCAACTATCTAAGTTTCTATGATTCAAATCACTTCAATACCTATAAAAATTGAAGATAAAGAAATTTGCCACAACTTTGTACCAACTTCTTTTCTATACGCTCAACCGTTTTTGAAATAGAGGGCGGAGAGCACCCAGCGCTCAGGCCTCAGGCATACATACTGTATAATACAAGGTCAACCGTGAATCGCGTCGTATGGAGAAAGACAATACTTTTTCTGTCGTTTCAGATAAACACGTCAAGTATTTACAAGATATAATGGAATCAAAACTGTTGTTGTATTGGACGGATACACTAAAAATATAAAAGCAATGAAACAATTAGGAAGAACTGCTGCTCTTTCAAAATCTTTGAGGTTTGTTTCAATGATTGTGCCAATCAGCCAAGAAAAATTTTTTGTCAAATAAATTCAATAAAAAGAAACTTTTTTTGTTATTATTAAGATAACTAGCAAATCTGTCTTCTCTTATGAAGACGGCAGTCCTCTCATGTAAGGATACTTCAGTAGCAGTTTCGACAATAAGAACATCAGCATTATCTCTCGCTTGTTCTGTTGTGATATTACACTTTTTAAATTTTCAATGAGCATATCGAAGTTTCTTTTTATCGAATTCATATGACCAAAAACTTGTCTTGGCTGACTGGCACAATCACTATTACATCGAAAAACTTTATAAGATTTTGAAAGAGCAGAGTTCTTCTTAATTCTTTCATTGCTTTTATGTTTTTAGTGTAGTCCGAGTATCCGTCAAATACAAAAAACAGTTTTTGTAGTCTAGTCATTTTAGGGTATTCACCTCGGAACTCGAGATAACTGGCTGTAAACTTGGGAAAGCCTTCGTTTTGACCTCGCATAACTTGTCTCAAATCCTACAGAGTGTCCGCATTTATAAAAATTCTTCGTGTCAAAGTTAAAAAAAATCGACTTTTTGTAAGTTTTTCTGAAATATCTCAGTTCCTATAAGATTTTCGCTATTTTTATTCATTGTAAATATTGTAGAGGAATAAATCTGTACAATTTTTGTTTCAAAAGTTTTTCGTAGGGTGTCCGCTTCTATAAAATTATTCGGGTCAAAGGTAAAAAAATTTATATCTATATATTGCCTGGGAGGTCTTTTCATATTCCTGAAAACTTAATTTGGGTTTTCTCTCCCAGTCTCTGTAACAAGAAACAATTAGAAAAAAAATTTTTTAATAATAGAAGAAAGGTCCCTGCTGAAAATTTGAGCAATAATTTGTCAGGGGCCAAAACTTTACAAGAAGAAATTGTTGCCTAACAATGAACAAAAAGAAAACACTTTGAACTCTGAAAAATAGTGATATTGGTGGATCGCAGATAGCAAATCATTGATGATTAGAATAAAAATTTAGATATCGATTTGTGTGAGTCTTTTTTCCGACACACTCGTTTCAAAATTATTTGGAAATTTTCTTATCGAAACATCTAAGAAGGAAAGTACACTATTTTGTTCCAACTCCATTGTGAATTTTATTGTAGGTTCTTTATTATTGATATGATTGAAAAATTTTATCAATTCTTCTCTGCCATGATGCCAAATTGCGAAAATATCATCGATATAACGCCAAGTCTTTGGTTTCAGTGAATATTTTTCAATATGATTTCCTTCAAAAAATTCCATGAAAATGTTTCTCATTATTGGTGATAAAGGAGAACGCATAGCCATACCGAATTTTGTTTGTAAAAATCATCTAATTGAAAATATGTTGAATTCAGACAAATATCTAACATTTCCATTATATTATCTACAGTTAATTTCGAATTTTCATGAAAAAGTATTATCATCCATTGATTTTGTTCTCACTATTTCAAGTGTTTTCAAAACAAAAATTATTTACGATCTTTATTAACAAAAACTAAACCTTGGAATAAGAACCAAAAATCAAGATATTGAATTTACAATATTCCCTGTATTTGTGAAAAATCTTATACAGGGAAACATCAAAACCCTTAGAAATTAGAAACCGTGAACATAAGAATAACATAAAAAATAGAGATATTGGTAGATCGCAGATAGCAGATCACATGATGGATTGGAATGGCACAAAAATTCTAACGACGGAACCTGACAATTATAAAAGAAAAATCAAGGAGTGGGCTTGTATTTTGTTCGATGAGGCTAATAATCTCGCCAATTGTTCAGTAGGAATAGATCGAATTAGGATGGATTTATTGAAAAAAGAACTGGTTTCAGGGAATTTGAAATAAAATAACGATATCAACATCCAGTAATCAATATTGATCTATGTTCATCATATATTGACAAATGTCAATTATATATATATATATACAATTAAAAAATCAAAATATTGTCACGAAGTTGTATGAAAAATAGGAATTGTCTGACGAAGGAGTTTGATTTAGACTCCGAAACGTTACGCTTCAGAGTTCAAAGTGTTTTCAGCTTTTTATTCATTGTTAGGCAAAATGTCTTTTGTGGTCCCTGACAAATTACTGCTAAATTTTCAAGCAGGGTCCTTTCTTCTATTATTTAAAAAAATTTCTAACTGTTTCTCGTTTCAGAGACTGGGAGAGAAAACCCATATTATGTTTTCAGGAATAAAAAAATCGACTTTTTCAAGTTTTCCTGAAATATCTCAGTTCCTTTAATATTTTCGCTATTTTTATCATTAAAAATATTGTAGAGGAATGAATTCTTTACAACTTTTGTTTCAGAAGTTTTTTGTATTTTGAACTGTTTTTGAGATAGAGGGCAGGAAGCGCGCAGTGTTTTATTATGTCGTGTATCATTAGAGCTGAGTCGGTAGCAGTAAAACACTGCACACTCCCTGCCCTGCACAGTTCGAAGTACAAAAAAAACTTCTGAAACAAAAGTTGTAGAGAATTTATTCCTCTACAATATTTATGGAATATTATAGGAACTGAGATATTTCAGGAAAACTTGCAAAAAGTCGATTTTTTACCTTTGACCCGAAGAATTTTATAGATCTTTATCAGCCGGACCCAAAATTTGTTGTTTATTGGTTCTAAGAGAACAGATTCGAAACGACTGGGAAAATAAGTACGAAAACTCGCCACTTCGTGCCTCGCTTTTGAATTTTGAACTGGTGCAAGAAGTTTAATCGCATTACTCTTGTATTATTAATAACTGTTTCATTCGATTGGGACTATAACAGAAATCTCATCACCAGTTTTGTTTTTTTGTGAAACTTGAAAAATTCATCAGATCAACCTCAGCCAACGATGAATAATCTACGTCCCACCCGTTTGAAGCCTATGCATGTTCGATTGAATCTGAATTATGGATGACTTCTTTAGGCAATAGGAAAACAATATGTAGCTCGGTGGATTTAATAATCATTGTCTTGGAAATGGAATCACGCAACAACCAATTCGCCTATTTCAGCTGTAGGTACCTACCTAGGTGCGTTTTCCCTTATATCAATCGTATAATGGGGTGATTCAAAATTTATGAGTGAGCTTCGCATGGTCTTCTTCCAGGATGGAACAATGAATGGATTCGATTATATTGTATAGCTCAACTTTTCACGGTGGTAACTTATTCTTTACGCGATGAAAAAAACGGCTTGTGAAAGTGGGCAACAACAATTTCAATATTCTTGTCTTATTTCGGTCTGAATTAAAATGACATAATAGTATATTCATTACAGCACTACTTTTAGTACTGTAATGAACTCATTACGATACTGAAATAGAGAAATTTTATTTATTTATTTTTTATTTTTACTTATTATTATATTCATATTTTATATTCAAATTTTTTTCATGTTTTTTAAAAACGGTCGGTGTGAAATTTTGGCTGGCTTAGTAAATATGTACTATTTACAATTTCATAGTACTCCTGGGAACTTCATGAAGTAACTTTTTCAAGACTTATCTTGAAAAAAATAAAGGACCCCGCACACTTACTTATAAAATGCGGGCCCGGTGAATTTTCCTCATTTTTACATATTATGTTTATACCAACCTTAGGAACAATATGTCAGATTTTCACGAAATTCTTACATCCGGTTCGTTCTATAGCGCGTTTCAAAAATTGAAATGATTTTTTTAATTATGATGATGATAATTCTTCTGATTTTCGGAATTTTATCATTGTACTTTGGGTTCTGAATAACAAGAGACCACAGATATCGAAACACCTCCCACAACATTAAATTTCGATATACAGGCTGTTTCATGAAGCTGTATGTGAACTGAATGTAACTTCGTTAGTGACTTTGCGACCACCCTGAGTTTTTCAAAATATGGTACCAAGAAGTATGTTTTTTGCGTGGAAAGTTTCATCAATGTAAAAGATCGGTTGTGAAATTATTCGGATTTCACATAATTTTTCTTCAAAACTTATCTGTAGTTTGCATTGACGACAAGTAATATAGTTTTGGTTCAGTATAAATATTAGGATAGGTATTGGTAGTCCAAAGGGGTTTTTATCAAGAAATGTATAGGCTGATTCACTTATATTGATCACCCAATTTTCTCTTAAACGTCCAATATGTTTTCATTCTGTGAATGGCGTTTCAACCAATCAATGTTGTTTTGGAATGCGCGTAAAAATCTGCGAGAAAAATGAAGACGCCAGGCGTCGTGGCACTATCAAAGTTCTCCTTCCAGAAACATACCTTTTTTTATTGTGTCATTCGGAAGATAATTTTATTCTGAATTATTTTTCAAATGCCATTTTTTTCATTTCTAACGTCAGCGATCTGCAACGTGTTCTATGTTAATTCTATTCCATTAATTTTTTTTCTGTGTTGTGATAGTATGCGTTTATTTGGAGACATAGATTTGATTTTGCGTCTTGAATTCAAGAAGGCTAGTTTTCTAGAAAAGACGAAATATGTGGCTATAGCAAGGATGGTCTCCATGCCACAACGGTAGTATTGTGAAGCGATATTCAGATCAAGAATTCGAAAATGAATGGATAGGAACCAATGGAAACATCAGATATCGCCAGGCCTAACGCCCATGGATTATTTTTGAGGCGTACTTTGAAAAATATGGTATACCAACTGATTCGAATTACTTGGACATTCGAAAATGAAGATACGAAACGCATTTGCCCAAGTGGACCCTTATATTTTGACCAAAGAAGCTTATAAGGAAATGATATACTTTATATGTGCCTATAAAAAGGGTACCAAGTGGATTTTCCCCATTTTTTACATATTTAATTTATATCAACCTTAGAAACAATATATCAGATTTTCGCGAAATTTCCGGTTTGTTTTATAGGGCAACACAGAAAAAATTTATGTAATAGAATAGAATTAACATAAAACACGCTGCAGATCGCTAACGGTTAGAAACGGAAAAAAATAGTATTCAGAAAAATAATTCAGAATAAAATCATTCTTCAAATGGCATGATAGAAAAGGTATGTTTCTGGAAAAAAAATTGATAGCGCCGCGACGCTCGGCATCTTTATTTTTTTCGCAGATTTTTACGCGAATCCCAAGACATCATTGACTTGTTCAAAACGTTATTCACAGAATGAAAAAATATTTCGAGGTTTTAGAGATAATTGGGGTTACCAGGATGAGTGAATTGAGGAGATTAGTGACACTGAATTATGTGCATCCTGTACATCTTAATATATAAAACCATATTGTTGGTTACACCATTTATAACTCAAGATTGGATGAACTGTTTTTTATGAAAGTTTTTTTGTTGGATTCTTCTACGGAGGGATTAACATAAATTACCATAAAACCCTGAAAAATTTGATGAATAAGAAAAAAATATAGGAAATAATTTTCTTTCTTGCGAATAACGCCAATAGATGTCGCTTCGGTTAACAGCAGTAGAGCTCTTTCTTCTGATTTCAAATACACCTTATTGAGAGTATCTCTGGCAGTTTTCTATTAAATATAGATATTTTCTTCTAAATCAAAGGCAGTTGTGGAATGCCAAACGAGACCGATGCAGTTTTTTCATTTCAAAGGATAATGGCACCTGATATTTATATTATTTATTTATTAACTGAAAGTTCAATTAGGGATTCAAATGACCCCTATTTAGTTCTAGACAGAGTCGATATCTTTTTTGAACATTTTCCTCAACATTTATGGAATATATTAAGGTTCTCAATTTCTTCTTCTATTCTGAATTTAATTTCTTCAATATTTTGCGGACGGGCATTTTATATTTCAAATATCCCCATAAAAAAGTGTCCAATGATGTTAAGAAGGGACTATCAGGAGACAATAGAATGGAACTTCGGTATAAATAAATCACAGCATTCTCGAGTGGCATTCTACAGCTGCCTTAAATTTAGACAAAAAAAAACGATAATTTCCAGAAAGTGTCGAAAAAAACCTCAATAAAGTATGTATAAATATTAGAAATCAGAAGAAAAGAGCTCTACCGAGTAGGAAAATAAAATACAGGGTGTGCCATTTGAAAAACAACAATTCACATAGAATTTTTAGGTTAACGGTGCTTTAATGTAATTCTTAGTACTGAATTCTGAATGCCCATAAATATACTGCAAATTTGCCCATTTGAACTTTTGTGTACTACCAATATTAAATGAGATAGCTATTGAGTAATATATAAACAATCACCCTGTACATACCTATTTCATTGCAATTAAATTTTTTGTATATTTTGTACTTTTGTATATTTTTGTATTTCACCTAATATATTTCCTCTAAAAAAACAAATTCATTCATCTCTAAGGCGGAACAATGTTTGTCGGGCCAGCTAGCTTATCTAATTGCCAATTGCAACAATGAGTTCCACCACCAGATCCCTTTGGCTCTCTAGTTTCTGGGATAGTAAGCAGTTCTTGGCAAACATTCAAAAGCTATTTCCAGACGAATTTCCACACAGAATGACATACTTCTTGGTATCATATTTTGAAAAACCCAGGGTGGTCCAAAAGTCACTAACAAAGTTACATTCAATTACTATACACTTTCATGAAACAGCCTGTATGTAATGTTGTGGGAGGTGTTTAGAAATCTGTGATCTCTTGTTATTCAGAACCCAAGGTATGATGATAAAATTCTGAAAATTAGAAGAATTATCATAAGATTCTAAGAACCCTTTTTTCAGCGATTTTGAAACGCCCTTTAGAACAAACCGGATGTTAGAATTTCGTGAAAATCTGATATATTGTTTCTAAGGTTGGTATAAACATAATATGTAAAATGGGGAAAATTCACCGGGCCCGCATTTCCTAAGTAAGTGTACGGGGTCCTTTGTCGTTCTTTAAGTAATTTTAGTCATGTATAGTTTCAGGCATATTGATTAATAACAGTGGAAACTTCATTTTGAGGCAGGACATTTTCTATAGGAATGTCTCTTTTGTTCCAGATCGCCATGGTCTTAGGGAACCCCAACGAATCGAACATCTCCAAATGAAAATCATATCTTCGCTTCGAGATCATGTTACTTACAACGCCGAAGCACAGAGAAAAACACATTACTTCAGCAGACTTCTTGTAAACTTCCAGAGCTGAGGTCCTTAAGTGTGCAAGGGTTACAGAGAATTTTTTATCTCAAACTAGAAGATTTGGTTCCAGCACCTCCTCTCATAGAGAAAATGTTTGCTGCCAGCTTGCCATTCTAAAATAAAAATGAGGACAAGACACCTTAGTTTTTTCATCTTGTTAAGTTCTGATGAAATTGTCGATTGAAATCATAATGGCATCTCATGTCCAAGATATTTTGACAACTAATTCACATGGTTTTAAAATCTTCTGCTATCTCAAAATCGAGAACCGAAATTCAAAACCTCACCATCAAAAATCGTTTCTCTTGAAGTCATACAACAACCTTTGAAGATCTCATCATTATATGTATGGTTGTATTTCTTCAAAATTGCTTGGAAATGGGATAGGTACAATAAATGTTTCATGAAGCTATTTCACTGTAGGATGAAATATGGAATGAAAAGAAATAT
Organism: Hippodamia convergens; assembly: GCA_038502775.1. Classification (NCBI taxonomy): domain Eukaryota; kingdom Metazoa; phylum Arthropoda; class Insecta; order Coleoptera; family Coccinellidae; genus Hippodamia; species Hippodamia convergens. Next base: position 48,890,954 of record CM076610.1, read on the forward strand.
CTGTACCTTAGCTGACAATTTACAGTTTTCCTTATTCGAAAACATCAACATATTATGCTGATTTCTAGTGTCTTCGCTCTACAAGTAGAATTTATATTGTAGGAAATGTTTACTTAACTTAAAATACTCTTAAATCCCTCCCTGGTTCTCATTACAAAATACATCACTTCTCTCGTGTACGAATCCTGATCTAGAGGTTTACTCACCGAATATTTTTCCCCTATTTGTTAAGTTATTCAATTAAGTATAAAGGACTACGAATGACAAGGAAAGAATTACAGGGAGAGAATCTGATGATAATAATTGTAAGTGCAGAAACTTAATTTACTATTTGAAAAGTGATATATGTAAATTTAAGATTGTTGTCTATGAAAAACTGAGTTTATAATTTTTCTAAATGTTACCAGTACCTACTATAGCACACGACGTGTAAAAGATATATATATATTTAATTATTAAAATTGCGATAAAATTCCTAGTCAAGGCACTGTATATAATGGATATAATTTTATTTAAAGATATATTTTGTTATTGCTAAATGGATTCTACAATCCGAAATGAAGTTACCTACTTAAATTTGCACTTAAAAGGATTAAATAGAAACAGGAATGCTGAAATCGAAGAAACCAGGTTTGGCATGACAAAAAAATTTTATATTTAGGTTTACAATTTTTCAAGAATTCCTATTATTCACTTGAAATTTACAACAATTTTCAACGGTTACATTTATAATAAATATAAGTTCTCATTATGAATGAGATATAAAGTTTACAATCGTAAATTGAATTCAAAATGAAGTTTGATTATGTACGCTCTGAAGCTTTTTTGGGATGCATTCAGTTTTTTTCTTCTTGAGAGTTTTCCTGTTTCTAGAATTTTCATGAATGCACACAACCTATTTGACAACTTGATAAGAATAGTGTGCCATCGTCTCTTCTGTGTGCTCTAAGAATTTTTCATATCAATTGAAAACTGCCTTGCCAATAATGATAGGACTGATGGAGAGTTACCTAAAATAGAATGGTTTACCTTTCATGTATGTGATGTCATGTTTCTGGTGTCGTATTCAAACCCTTATATTTTGTATCAATAAGATAGCAGATATAAACACGGATGATGAAGTAAAGACTTGTGGGTATTCTACTGTCCAGGGCATTACATATAAAACATTCAGCATTACTTATGCATTTTACCATTCGAAATATAAGTATTATGTATTCTGATTTTTTTTTAAAATTCTCTTTTCTCTCTTAGTATTACTTTTTCTCTATTTCAGTATCGTCATGAGTTTATTACAGTACTAAAAGTAGTCCTGTAATGAAACTCATTACAGCACTGTTTTCAGTTATATTTTTCGTTTTGTGATTGTCAGTACTGACTTCTGATCCAATCAATTTTCGAATGAAATCAATTAAAATTCCGCGATCTCTCAAATTTCGTAAATCACACCTACTGCCAAGATACAATAGAGAAAATATCGTCTAATACTCGTTTGCAGCAGGCAATTTCAACACTCATGAATTTCGCATATGTGTTGGAATAGGAGCTCATTTTGAAATTTGTTTCAGAATATACTATTACTGATGAAATTTTTTATATCTCATTCACCTCAATTGTAGATTATGATACTAATTCATTGCATCAAACTTCTGAAAATGCTCTCATTATTATCACATATAAATCTTTTATCATTTAATATGTCTTTTATAAAGGCTTTAATTTTTGTTATAAACTTTTGTGAGATGTGAAAATTTTGCTAGCAATTTACCAATTTCTCTCACTTCTTTCTCATGAGCTACATTTGATGAAGTAGATATACGCCAACTCATTTTTCCAAAGTAAAATTTCATAAATGCTACATCCCTTGTATTCTGATTTCTCCAGCATGGTGTCTCTACATTTATTTCAGGCATATCATTCTTGCTTTTGGTGTAGGTTATAATCATATAAATAGCATGAAAATGTACATAGATTGCTTTACAGAGGGTACATATTTTTGGAAAGATATTCAGGATTTGATATGCGAATATAATTATAGAGGTAAATATCTGATCTACAATTCACTGAACCTAATATTCATGCTGGTAGTAACATCGAAAATATAAGAATTCAAGAGCAAGTCCAATTGAAAGTATTAAATTACTTTCACCAGGCATTATAAATAGAAAAAAATTCTGTAATACTTCATAAGTCTTGATCTTCATTCACACAGCCAGTCAAGCATAACATCACTTAATATTATAGATGGTAAAGTCCCTCTGAATTTTTTCAGAGAAAAATTGTTTATTTTGGACAAATATAGAATTTGATATAAGGAAACAACTGCTTTATTCAAACATTCTAATTGTTATAGTCTCAAAATAATTTTCATATATAGGAAGTCAACTATAATTATTAAATCGAAGAGAAATCCAATTTTTCATACAGGTGAACATTTTTGATATACCACTCTACTTCATATTTCATATAGAATGAATATTTTCAGAGCTTCAATAATTTTTAGTTGTAGCAAAATATCCAAAATGTATACTGTGACATATTTCTTGTTCCTTTTTTCTAACCTGATTCAAGCAGTTGGCCCTAATATTTTCGAGTTATGACTTATGAGCGTTGTATCACAGCTTCCAATAGAGCTCTAAGAATTAATACATGCACGCTCAGGATGAAAAATTTCAATATGAATTACTCACTGCAAAAATCCAATGATTCATACATCTGCCAATGAATGCCAGTTTTTTATTTATGGTGTTGTATGATAGATTAAGTTACCATTATATCCAATTATTTTCGTGTAATAGAAATGTAGTTAACTTGAAGATATACTACTCCTATATACTGTTAATTCTTATTTTTACCCAGAATCTAATGGGAATTTTAATGCAATTATTTTATGAAATTTTGGTTGATTGTTGCAGTTTGAAGAATCTTGATTCACAGGACCAAAACTGTGATTTCTTCGAATTTTATTTTATGATAATTATATTTTTTTAAGTGTGGAAGTGTTATAATTATTTCACTTCATAAAATAAATCATAAAATATGTTTTTTTCTCAATTTATACCTTTGATTTCACAAACTGATAACATCACAATAAGAGGAAACCTTTTGATATTTTTGGAAATCTGATCAGCACAAGTTGGCACAATCATATAAAACAATTTTCGTTGAGAAAAAAAGGAATATGCTGGGCTGCCATTTTTTTGGTTTCGTTATACACCAGGAATCTAAAGAATTTCCGTGAAAATATTTGCGGCACAAGACAACATAAATGTGCCAGAAATGTTTTCATTCCAATGGCACAGAGCTAGCACAATTCAGCACAACAAAAAATTTTTCATAAAAAAATCAGAAGTGCTGAGTCAACTTCACACACACTGTTGCCAGGTATGCTGATTTTCCTACAATTAACTCATTTTTCTTATTTTCTCCATATGAGGAAAAACCTGTTGATTATTTTCTGGAAATCTTACCTACTTCACAATCATAGGAAATAATTTTCGTCGCAAAAGGATGAAAAATGCTGGGCTGACTTTTTTCATTTTCCTAATTATATAATTGAATATAACTACACATATAAGCCACTTGAGAGGTCAATATTTAATTGAAATAACTGCACAGAAGGATTTCTTATTCGTTACCACAAAAAACACCCTTTCCAGAAATAAATTTTATTGCAGTTTCTATACAACTTCCATATATTATGAATATTTCAAGAATAATAAATATGCCATAGCGAATTTTCAAAACACAAAAATACATCCATCAAAACTAACTTACATTTTGTCTGCACTTGGCATGGATAAGTTCTCTTTGTATTGCAGGAGTTATTGCATGGTGATTTTGTTTTTCCAACAATTCATATAAGGCATCTCTTTGTTCAAAAGTAATATCAGATTTATATCTTTGAACAAAAGTTAACAAAGCTTGATGCCACAAAACAGGCATTTCTCTTTCATCAAACAAAAAGTTCATGAAATGATTATGTACAGCATCAACAACTGAATAGGCCAGGCTATATTTCTTATCCAAAAATATTCTCAAAAAGATAGAATTCGCTCCAGTGTAATCCATATCTGAGATCAAAAGCAAAGCAACAGAAGAGTGAATTTGAGGTATCGAATATTTTTCAACAACAGATCCAATTATAATTGCCTCTCTGAGGGTACAATCGCCACTTTGGAGAAGAGGTGCAATTAGTCCTGAAAAACAATTTGATATATTGCAATTTTAATTCAACTTATTTCAGTTTATTTACCTGTCACGAAAGCTTTTGGCTTATATATTGCCTTAACCACTGCCTGATAGATATGAAAATTAAGTTTTTTATATTCTGCCAAGTCGTCTCTTATCCTAGGTAGCAATACATATTGATAAAATGTTTGTGCCCTTGATTCATCGAGATTAGAAGCGAAAATTCGAGTAGCTTGATACATTGCTGCAGCAGACCAGCTGGAAGGATCTGTAAAATATTCATTTTACTTTTAGTGTTAATCGCCTAGAAAGTCTCTCAGATACAGACAACTACATAAGGTGAATTTGCCAGTAATCCAACAGTTGACATGAAAGTTACTCTCAAAATGGTTCAAAAATAAATTTCTACAAAGATTGTTCAAACTTTCTTTCAACTAACACTCAATTGAAACCTTTTGTTGTTTTCTAATGATAACATCCTGACAAAATTTCACATCATTCCATTATTTTAATAAAGTTGATACTAACCAGTTAACTGCAGCACCTGTTCCCAATCATCATATTTATAACAAAAATTTGAATGGCTTGGGTAATTTACCACTTCTATATTTTTTCAAAACCTCTCCACATCCTTCGTACAATGCTACGACCTTAGGATCCAAATCGAGTCCTTGAACACTACATGTTTCACTAAAATGAGATTCTAATTCGGTTTTCTTTTCTGTCAATCTCTCTCTGAGCATATCTCTCAAATTCATTCTTGGTTCTGGATTAGAGGACATGAATTTTTTCATAGCTTCTTCATCTTCCTCACTTACTTGCATATTTTTGAAAAATGTGTTGTATTCTTGGACATCTCCTAGGTCGTCCTCTGAGTCTGAATCTTGGGAACTCATTAGGCTTGTTTGTAAATTACATGATACCTGACTAGGTGGTTGTAGCTCTTTTTGTTGTTCCCTAGCTATTTTCAATATTTTGTTAGATAACCCAGATTCAACAAATTGTTCTTCCTCATCCTGTCTCTTTCTCAATTTATTTCTGTTTTTTGATTGAGCAAATTTTGTTTGCTCGATGTCTTCTTCCAATGGAACCTTCGAACCAACTTTAGAAGGTTTAATTCTTTTAGATTTACCCATATTTTTCTAAATGTATTCCCGCACTTGCAAAATTCTAGCACACACTTAACTACCCAATCTTCGGAATTCCACCAAAAAACTCGTAATACTTTGTAAGACGCTGTCTTGTAACTTGTTATTAGTAGATTTCTGAGCTGTGGACACTGTGGTAGTTATTAACGTGAAAAATGTAAGGCACGAAACTCTAAAATGTTAGGTTAACGCCCATAGACAACGCCAAAGATGTTGATTAATCTTTGGTTAACATTTGAAACATAGAAGAGTAACATAAAAATTTACTTTGTTTTTTTTCTTGACTTCTTTCATCCATGATCACTTCTTTATATTTCATCCTTGTTTATAAATGTTATATAAAGAAGGATTGTATGCAATTTGCGGCACTCAATTCTGCAAATTGGGAATGTTTGTGATAAATAAACTGACGCATTTTTCTAAATTGAAAAAGGGTACACAGACCTTGCTAAGTTAGTTCGCCTCTTTGTGGTGCACCCTAGGTAACGCTAAATGAACTAGCAAATACATGAATTTCATACTTTCCAGGCTAGAGCTAACAAATGTCCTTTACTTCTTTTTTTTGTCAGCACAATTCACGGTCAGATAAGTTGTATAATATTATACAACTTATGAAAATCAATGCGAGTAATAACTATTATCAAAACTTAATTATAAATGTGATAGCCTTCGAACCCACGATAACCAATTTTTTTCAAATCAATCCAGAATAATGTTCCAATTGAAGACGGCTCTTGACTGGCATGGAATGAATTCATATAAGAATGGATTTGACTGACTGTTATCTGCGGCATTTATCCTGATAAAAAAATGCTTTTTTGGGATACTTTTCAAGATACGGCAGGTTGAAGGAATACGAATTTAAGCAAGAAATTATTGAATCTACTCGAGATTACTTTGTGACGTGCCTGTCTCTCCTTCGATACAAGGTTATAAAATGGGGTCGCGATTGACCTACAAGCAGTACTGTTTTAAATTTAAATATTCCGCAAGCTAAGCTGTGGGTTTAAGCTAGTACTACTATTAGGTTTCTAAAAATTCTTTTTTCCCCATAAAATCCCTTTCATCTTTATTCCACCAAAAATATCTCCTACTTTACAACATTCAATATATATATTATTATTATAATATAGTATATTTTATTTGGCAGTTCAGGTAATAAAACATCAATATATAAATACCACATAAATTGGTCTGTTTCAAAAGTGAATATGGAATGATTCTATTCAAGTTGAAAATGAATTGTAAAATGTAATAGAGGAATTGTTTTGAATAAAGGCCTAATGATCACCAAATTTACAAACTCTTTTTGGATTGAGCACTGAAAAACAGAATGTTATGGCAAGAATTAAAATTTACACAAATAGGTAAATAGGATATTCGTTTTTTTATATCAGGTTTCACCACATGAAAATATTAAATAGTATTTTAAAAAGTAGCATAATAATTGTTATAAAATATTCAATTTGCAATAAAGATATAAAGCTCCCATGTTCAAGTGACCTTTAAATTATGAATTTTTCAGACATCTATAAGCAACATTTATAAGTTTTAACTCTGTAACATTTTTTAGTCAGTAGCAATCATAATAATATAAAAAATAAAGTTAATCGTTTGGAATGTTACTTGTTCAGAATGTGAATAAAGTCTTAAAATATATTCTTAACCAATAAATAAATATGAAATGCATTATATAATATGAAAATTCAAATACTCATCATTGCTTTCTGTTCTTTCAGCATTTGTACTCAATATTAAATATACTTTCTTGGTCACTTTCCCAATTTACTAAGAAGCCATTCTTCTGTTAATTCTTCTAATTCTCTTATTTCGAATGTTTTAGTCAAATCTGCAGTTCGCTGAAGTGATATTTTTGAGGCTGCATACAGCATTTGAAGTTCAGCATGACTGTCCCTAGGAGTAAAGTAAATGAAGCATAAAGGATATGATACTCGACCATCATCGTGTTCCCGACGATATGAGAGGACAATGTAGCGAGGCTGATGACTCTGTAGGGTTTCTTGTAACTCTTCGATTGTGATATCTTCCAACTTTTCATCAATAATGATTAGTTGCTTTTCTCTATCAACTTTCACTATATGGGAAAGGTAGAAATTAGATCAATTAAAACAAATGTGTAATTGAAATATATTATCATTCTGAAAGTGATAATATAGGTATTATCACCAAGTTAATGAAATATTATAACTTTTTTCTGTGAAACTCTCGACATAATTTATCATACTTATATCATAACTTACAAATCAGGGCGGATGTGGTTTCATCTTTCCTAAATCTGAAATCTTTCAGTGCTTGAATGACTTCATCCGTTATTTCGCAAATGTTCACATTTCCAGACTGAAATAAGGTCAGTAAACAAACATTTTACGATTTATCTCAGAAAATCATTCTCACCATAATAGTAGTCCTCAGTAGAATATCATGAAAATATTGAAATGTTATATTTCTTATTCCCCCTGAAAATATTCGAAAAAGAAAAAGTTACTAATTACTAATCACTTCCAATACAGTTGCCAAACAAAACGCCCTCCTCCTCAAAGTTGATAAACGCCACAGAACATAAACAGAGCAGAAGGAAAGGATGTCATATGTGACATATGATATGTCATAACTGTCATATGTCATAACTGTCATATGTCATAACTGTCATATGTCATAACTGTCATATGTCATAACATAGGAATTCGGAGGTTATATTTTTATTTTGATGTTCTGGTTCTGTGGGTTAACCGTTTCAGTGGCACGTGCTTCCTGTAATTGTCTCTAATTTCCTTGGTATTCGTGCAAAAATTAACGAAAATTAATATCTGATTATCTACTAACTGAGTGCAGTACTCGAGAAGTTTAAGGTAGGCTTTTTTCGATTCTCCTTAATTCAATTGAGTACAGTTATTAGATTCACTGTTGAGAAATGGAAGAAGTGAATGAATTTCAATATATGCATGTTGAAACTCAATGGTCCCCCACATTTACTACTCAAGAAGACGAAGATATGGCTGTTGAAACTATTGGTTTATCTCAGCTCAGAGCTCAGCAAACTGCTAAACCCAACTCACAGTCGTCAACCTGTCTTTTGTATAGCTTTCCTATTAATGAATATATCTTAATTTTTTTCTAATAATCTTACTATTTGTAGGCTGATGTTCAATTGATCCATGTGAAGCACATTATAAAAGATAGAAGAAGAAGCAGACATACCCTGTAAAAATTCATTTTTAACACTCACGAATAGTAAAAATAAAAAATGGGTAAAAATCACAAACATAAGAAAAAAATTAAATTGGAAAGGTCCAAAACACAATTAAAAAATGCTGCCAGGGAGTTATTGAAACGTCAGAATATAACCCAAACAGAATTCAAAATTAAACCCATCGTTATAGCCCCACAATTTGCTAAAGCTACAGAAGACGGACGCAGAGATTTAGATGAAGATGTAAGTCAGTTATATAGAATAACACCACAAATATGTGTATGATGTAATTTTTATAAACCCAGCCAAGAAAATTGATTGGTTATTGTATAAATGGCATGTTTTATCTGTATTTCGAGATATTGACACCATTTTGTTGAGAACGTTTTTCTCTTTGACATTCACATGTAATCAGTTTGGAGAAACTATTCTCTCGAATATGGAAATTTGATTCCACTTAGAACTAGCAAAAAAAATTGAGTAATTCATGGTTGTTTAAGCAAGTTTTAAATAAAGATTCTTTTCTGTTACAGGATGTTATCAAGAGATTGCGTCATCAAAATGAAAAAATGAAAATTCAAGCTTGTGAAGACATGGAACTTTTGATAAAAAATAATAAAATTCATAGTGCTGAAATACCATTGTATTTCAAAAATGTATGTCTATTCATTCAGGAGGATATGCCTAATGCTAGAAGAGCAGGCTTAAAACTACTGAAACTTATGTTAGGTACAGTAAGTATACTTTCAGATTCAATTTGTTCTTATCTCAATCCTAAATAAGATACTACAGACTATTCAACTCTTAACTTCTTTGAAAGCTGCTACTAACAACTAAATCTTAGCATAATGTCTGAACTCTAGAAATTGATTTCTCTTTTTTCTTTTCAGATAAGTGAAAAGCAATGTTGTGATTTCTCATTTAAGTTTTTAATGAATCACCTTAGATGTGCAATGACGCATATAAATATCAAAATAAGGGAAGATTCAGTCCTTTTCTTTGATATACTTCTTGAATATCTGCCAAAACATATGGCCAGAAATTTCCATGATTATATAAAAGATTATTTGATGCTGATATCGGCATTAAAAAGCAACAAAGATATGAGAAGAACAGTTACACTTAATCTAGAAAGTAAAGTGACCACTGCCCAATGGAGAATTGCTGTATTAAGTAGATTGCATCAACTACTGGATGTAATCCTAAAGAAGAAAAGTGGAGAAAAATGAGTATGGCTAGTTTAACTGAAATCAATTGCTGGTTAACGGATAATTAATGTTACAGGAGAATGAAAAAGCTTGATGAACTTCATGGTGACAAACCCTTTTGGGAATGGAAGCAATATAGGGAAGAGATGGTTATTTCAGATGATGAATACATTGAAGATAAAGAAGTGGAAGACCTTGATTTACAATTTCAAACTTTTTTCTCAGTATTATATGATACTTGGTTGGAAGGGAGACCTGTGGACTCTTCCACTGGTGGTATGTAATTTGAAATTTATTTATATACCAGGTTTTCTAAATAAAACATTAATTATTCATTCATATTAGTATTTTTCATAATATTTTACATGTTTGCCTTTACTTATTACAGAAGTAACACTGCTTTCTGAAGAAATTGCAATGCTCTTTAATTGTGTAGTGCAAACCTATCACATAATATCAACTTATCTTCGAATCACTCAAAGGATGGTAAGTGTTATTGGAATATTTATGGCAGCTTTTTTTTGTGTTTCTTGTTTTAAGCTTGTTGACTTAATACAGAGTTATCGAAACATAAATACAGGATACTGTAATAAAAGATCCTTTAACGTTGATCGGATATTTGAGCTGTCGAAACGATTTATTTCTTGACATCTTTATTATGACATTTCCTTTATTTTGACAGTTGTGAGAAGCTGTTTAATCTAGAATATTGCAAGGGATCTTTTATTTCAATATGGCTGTCCTTAATTTAAGAAAAGTACAGGAGGCCCGTATTTTATTACAGGCCACCTTGAAATCTTTTGGGAATGCGCATGAGTAAATGTCAAAATAAGAAAAACTTTATTTAAGTTAGGCCTCTATTTGCGTTTTAATAACTCTATACAGAGTTATTCACGAATATGGCTCTATAGATTATTTTTTGCAAAGACACAAGATTCAGGATTGAAATTCTAAAGGTGAGCTTCAAGTATAATTTTTGGAAGTTCTAGGACTTCCTGCTTTTCCGGAAGTGACATCAACTTTCGTTTTCCAAATGGGAATACCCATTTTTTATTCCATAAATAGATTCTCCATTGAATTCTGAGTCTTTTTGATTCCAAAAGTTTGAATTTTCCCTAGAAAATTCTTTTTAAATGAGGAAAAACCAAAAAAATTCTCTAAATTGTACTCTGTTGAAATACAGGCAACTTTAAGGTTTTTCATTGAAAATTCTCATTTTCGAAAATCTCCAAGAAGAAAGGCTTCTTTTCTGATAACGTGATTTCAATATGATACAGGAGGTCACAAATTCTTTGTCAAAGTTAGAAGTAACGAATCATTAAAAAATCGTTTTTTTCAAATTGGAACCCCATTTTTTCGAAGCATTTTCGAAATCTTCGTCAAAAAAGTCTTGGTCGTATGCTCCTATTATTTTTTGACGAAGATTTCGAAAAGGCTTCGAAAAAATGGGGTTCCAATTTGAAAATAACGACTCTTTTGATGTTTGTCACTTCAAACTTTGACAAAGAAGTTGTGACCTCCTGTATCATATTCTGAAAATCACGCTATCGAGAAAGAAGCATCAGCCTTTCTTCTTGGAGATTCTCAAAAATGAGAATTTCTAATGAAAAAACCTCGGAGTTGTCTGTATTTCAACAGACCTTCAGAAAATATACTAGAAGTTGTCTTCTCACTTGAACCTCACCTTTAAAATTTCAATCTTGTGTCTTTTCTAAAAATATTCTATAGAGCCATATTCGTGAATAACCCTGTATATTCTGAACCATACACAATGCTTTCCTGGTTTGATTTAATTGATGTAGGAATTTCCTCAACCTTTTTTTAGAACAAAATTAAAAATTTTGAACATGAAAAATTGTTGAGACATCTTGTACAACATCTTCCATATGGTCTGATAAAGAAGCCGAAAAAAGGTGTGAAAATGAGCAACTTATTATCAAAGTTTGTCATCACAGATATGAAATGTTCTAATGATAATATTTTGATATGTTATAATTACCTCATGTTGTTCTCTGGAAATCCTTCAAAGGCAAAAATAGAAGATATAGACAATGTCGCATCTACCATTACAGGTATGTTTAATAACACTTAGTTTCATGTTTAGTCAGTGAAAGTGCAAATTTCTCATTGCAGATTATTTGACAAGAGATTACACAAACAACAAAAAAATGGATTTCACATATTTATTCCTGATACTGAAGCATTTATTTTATGAAAAAGCTCGGCTTTGGTGTAGGAATAGATTTCCTGTAGGTGATATATTAGATAATGCTCTTAGGATGTACCATGATGGAAATTTGGAAGATAATGTAAAGTTAGAGTTGACCAGGATATTAATCCTTATAAATTACCCAGATCTTCTGCAGTAAGTTTCATTCATATCCTCAATGTTCTGTTAAAATATGATAATTCATATAAGATATAAAATATTGATTCTCATATAAACAAATATTTTCAGTTTATTCATCCTCATTTTGAATAAGTTTTGTATTTCGTTTTTAGGAATGAAAATTTTGCTCTTTGGCTTGAAAATCTTCCCAAATTTTTTTGGAAGATAATATCAGTGCAGATTTGTTAGTACTAATAATCAACAGGGCTAGACATATTAATCAAGAAAGTAATGTATCTTTTTATAAAGGCATACTGGATAATTATGTCAAAATATATGGTAAGTAGGAATATATCTGCAGTAGAATTCACTTATCTAGCACTATTATAAAACTAGATATAATTACTAGATTGTATAGAAAAATACATAATGAGGCAAATGATTGCTTTTCTGGGCAAAAATTTTTTTTCGGTCTTTCTACATGCAAATAAGTTATGTTAATGGTTGGAATTTCCTTTTTTCCTAAATTTAAAGTCCAAAATACCGAAAGGTATTATAGGGATATAGATTATATGTCACAAATATTTAAAAAAGTGAACACTCATGGTGTACCTACATACTACCTTATCATTGGTACTTCTTAATTGTTTTGAATTTTTTTTTTTTTTAGATAATTTACCAAATCTGAAGATTCATGGTATGACAGAGCTCGATGAAAAGATGAGGAAAATTCAAGTTGCTAGGTTAATATCCTATTTTCCTGAACCGAGCCCCAAATTGAAAAAATTGTTCTATAAACTGGACACAAAATCTCCATATTGGAAGGAAATAGAGCACTTAAGGACTGAGAGGTGAATATACGCCATCAAAAAATATGTAGATCAGAAAACTTTAACAATATGATTTAAGTAACTCAAGCTATGATTACTTTAAACCATATAAAGTTGCTTATGAAGAATGAAGTTGATAATAATGTTCAATTCATTTGAACTAACTGAATTTTTATTTTCAGAAATGATAATTAGGTCTAACACCCGCAATTGGTGAATTCGCTATTTCTGTTGGTTTTCTGTGATATTACTGTTTTATGTAAATATCGGTAAAGAAAAATCTGATAATTTTACACCAAAGGTCTATTTTTTCAATTTTGCTCCTTTTCCTTTTCATCATAAACTCATTCACGAGAAAATAAATCAGTGATATATTGTGAAAACCGCTGACAAATTTATTTTTGTACAAGGCATCAACTGCTACAGTTACAGTTAATTGTGTATCATTTTACTAGTTTCCAAAATTTTGTTGGTAAAACACTCATTATGGAAATATCTTGAATTTATTGAGCATAGATGCAGTCTCATCCGAAATGGGACACAGTGTACAGGCATTTGTATGTACAAAAAAATGGAATGTCAAGAACACATATGAGAAGAATGAAGATAGATGGACAAAAATATACAATATTAAGTTTGACAACAAATTTTATTGTTTAATTTTACAAATTGATATTCAAAAAGTACCTACTTACAATAAGAAAAACATGAATATCTATTTTCAGTTTAAAATTTGTTCGGCAAACAATTTTATGAGCTGGTAAAAGTACTGCAACACTGGATTCGGTTCAAAACTGTTCCCTTCCATTTAATTTATAGCTTTCTGGATTATCTAGCTTTTAAAAACCGAAATCCTCCAAATTCATGTCTTTTTTGGACCTTGCCTTACCTTCAACTGGACATTTCTTTTCAGGCTGATATTAAAGAGTATATCATTCTGGAACAAAGACTAGTATTAGGGACTTCGGTTTCTAAAGGTGTCTCTAACAATATAAAATAATTCTAATCTTATCTGAGAATTGTTGTGAGAACTTATAAAGACTTACATAATATATTTATTACATTCAAAAATTTCATCATTACTAATAAATTTTCCAAAGAATTAGATATTAATCTTTCAAGATTATTTCTTTATAACTCAGTAAATAGATTAATTCCTTCAACATGAATGAATATAGACATCACGAAGGAAAATAGATTGAAGTGGAATGCAAATTCTAAGGGATATCAAATAACTAAAAATTTGTGAAATTTTACTAGCTTCAACTATTCGTCAAATCTTGAATAATTTTTTCAACGTCAAAGTATGTTTGTAACTTTCAGAAATATATTCCACTAATTGAAAAATGGGCTACAGAAAATCTTTATTTCAGCCTTTTAATAGTTTATGATAGAATGGAAACAATGTTGTACCCTTTAAAACTTTCTTAATTTTTAGTAATGATGATGAAATGACGTTGTTAAATGGGACATGTAGGTGTTCCATTTTCTAAATTTATTTAATATTTGAAGTTCCAAAGATAAGAATATAATATCGATTGTGTATAAACTTTTTAAACCATAACTACATATCAAAGAGTTGAAAGTGATTTCAGTTGAAGTCTGGTGCTTGAATTGTTGAAGAAATTAAATTGCCAAACACTTTCTATTGAAGAGTTAATATGTCCATATAGAATGGGTTTAAAATGAAGTGCGAGTTCGTGTTTACCATATCAAAAAAATTATTTCTTTGTCATGCAAAATGTATATCATTATCTGGAACTAAACTTCTTGAGCATACCATAAAAATGATGAACAACTGTACTTTTCAAAACATTTTTAAACTTCACTCATAATAAAATACATAGAATCAACAAAATGAAGTGTTTATTGGACATGAGATTAAATGAATTAGTATCTCTTTTTAGGCACACTCCTTTCTAAAAGGCCTACTTATGATAAAGAAAGAGGATTTAAATCTCCTCCTATTAAGCCTTCGTTTCTATAAATATTCATTTAAGAAGGAATACTGTAAGGTATTTTTCGTTTAACCATAAAAATTCAATAACATTCATAATAAAAACTTATTCACGTTTTTTTTAACCAGATGAATAATATTCTCTAAGTACATAGTAATACACTTACTTTAGAAATGGAATAAAAATTGTCCACAAATTTAAACTTAGTAACACAGATACTCAAACAAAACTATCACGTAATTTCATGTTCTCTTTCCAATGATATTACATACCCATAAAGATAATAGAAAAATGACAATAAATAAAAGGCCAATTTGATCCAGCCCTCCCTCTGACATTTGGTCAGAACATCTGCATTCATAATACTTGTAGGATCATATAATCCTGGACCTGACATCACTGGCCTCGTTCTATAGCGATTAATGTGGTAAGCTAGCAGAGGGATATTCAACATAAGAGAAAACCATTCTCCTGAACAAGCGAATAAGAAGCTGAACAGTAAATGAAGTAAATACTCCGGAAGAACCAACTGGAAATTATAAATTATTAGATAATCCGACAAAATAAAAACGCTATGCAAATCAGTATATTTTGTCTACTCACGGGATTCAAACTATTACATTGATCGATTGGATTTTTATAGTCGGTTTTCAATTCATCGAAAGCTATTACATGAAACAATGAGAAGAATATAAGGAAAGCATCTACAATTAATGCTATTATATATGAAAATGCCGAAAAATTGAACGCCATTGCTCAACCGCTCCTACTTGTCATTTTAGAGTATCGCCCACAGAACATAAAATATATCCTCATCCTCCATAGAGCAACAAAATTCCTGTCTAATTTTTGACCGAACGAGAAAAACATCTACATCAATTAGTTACAATAAGTCACTCTCGAATCAATATATTTTTTTCTTCATCTTGAAATACAAAAAATTCAACTGCAGGACATCTTTACAAACATACAAAAAAAATAATCTGGACTACTACTACTATTAATATGCACTTGGGCCATTTCAATTCACAACACAGGTTTCGAAAGAAGATGAAAACATTAGACTTTCTGTGACCTAACCTTGAAATCAATATTTCAAACATGTGTATATTATTTATGAAAATTGAAAATGAATCTATTGTAAAGTGGATATTTTGAATTGCATTCGATTGAATTATAAAACTACAAATCTCTCAATATATCCAGTATTTTATACTAGTTATCACCTCTTTGAATGTACTGTGCATCAGATTCTACATAAACATGAGTGAAGAAGGTGTAATAGAAATCCGTTTGATTTCCAAACAAGAAGCGTGAGTAACTTATTAATTATTCCCATTCAAAGTTTCTACTAACACAAAATTGCAGATTTGCCCTCCCCGACGTTCTCCATACAGTTCCCATAAACGTTGATGAAGAAGCATTAAATGAAATTGTTAATCAATTGTTGAACGAGTCTCATAGCTTGAAACCAATAGAATTTGACTTTATTGTACTAGGGGAACTATTAAGAACGACCCTTGGAGAACATTTGAATGAAAAATCAGTTTCTACAGAATCAACAGTTGAAATTGAATATGTACAAAGAACACCAGCTCCCGAACCTGAAGATTCTATTTTACATGACGACTGGATTTCTGGGATTCACACATGTGCTGGGAAATGGTAAATATTTTTAACACTAAAATTCAATAGCTTTGTTTGCAGATTGAGTTCCAGAAGCACCCTCCCCCAAAACATTTTTTTGCTATGGCCTTATAAACAAAAAATTTCACAAGTAGGTAAAGAATTTTGAATTGACTTCTTATTTTTTCTAGGATTTTGACTGGCTGTTATGATAAGTCTGTGTATTTGTGGACTTCACATGGAAAATCAATTGTCTCTCTACAGAAGCATTATAAAACAGTTAAAGACGTTAAATGGATCAGCACAGAAGATCCTAAAAAAGGCTTTGTAAGTGTCTCAGATGACCAGACAGGCATTTTATGGCAATGGGAAGAAGGTACAACTAATGCTAAGCCTTTATTAATTTTGAAAGGTCATTCAAGAGGAATAGAGAGTGTTGGTGTCAGCCCCAATACCAAGAAAATGGCGACAGGTGGCTGGGACAGAACCTTGAAAATATGGTCGGCAAGTATAGTAAGAGATGAAGATGAGCCTGCTTCTAAAAAGAGCAAAGGTGATGTGGATGTTAGAACTCCTATAAGCACATTAGAAGGCCATAAGGATGCAGTAACGTCAGTTAATTGGATGGATGACGCTAGTATCGTTACTGCTTCAATGGATCACACCATTAAAGTTTGGGATGTAGAGGTGAGGACTTTGTCACTTTCTTATCTTTGTTGCTAACCTCAGCTTAAAAACTGAGTTATTTGCTTCAAGCAGTCAAGAACCAACTTTGAGAGTCAATGAAAAGAATGAGACACAAAAAAGTACCCTGAAGGAAAAATATGGTTTATATTTCTTTATTTTTTTCAGTTAAATGGCATAAAAAATGAAGTAGTGGGACATAAAGCATTTCTCTCTTTGAGCTGGTCACCGCTGGCTAATGTTCTGTTGACTAGCTCAGCGGATAGATGTTTAAGGTTGTATGATCCAAGATCTACAGAAGGTGCAGTTTGTGCCTCTTCGTTTATATCTCATTCTGGATGGGTAAAGTCTGTAGACTGGAGTCCATACAGTGAATATTTGTTCATATCTGGAGGCTACGATGCTAAGGTTAAGATGTGGGATACAAGAAGTCCTAAGGCGTCCTTATATGATCTACAGGGACATGATGATCGAGTGTTAAAAGTTGATTGGTCAAATCAACAGTATGTTATATCGGGAGGTACCGATAACTATGTGCATATTTTCAAAAATAATTTATAATAGCCTTCTGTAAATATAAACAATTAAAAATACTAATAGAATTTCATTTGGCTAGAATTGTCGAACCAATTCTACGTAACAACACGAAATTTCAATCTGGTGGCATTCATCGTTCAGAGGTATAACTCTAGTTGGGGTGGTTAGAGGGCGCTTTGGTTTGAGATCATGGAAAGATTAAAAGATGAGACCATTGAACTGTAGAACAATTCATTTCAGCGGATGAGAAAGAAGTTTTCTCCGTGACTGAGGTAGTTCCCATTCGCCATAGTCCAAAAGTATTTATGGTTATGAATGGTAGTTCATTTGTCACTGTTTACAAAATAGAGGTGACTTTCAGCCAGTTGAGTGGCTAAAAATAAATGAGAATTCTAGATTTATAATGTTTTATATTTTCGCGGATATCGTTACCGCTATCTAACCATCGAATGTGTTAAATCCTATTCATTCAAAATTTTTTACTCCTAATACATATAGGAATGAAAAAAGCTCGACATTATGGATGATAGTATTAATATCGAACAGTTCCTGAAAATATCGAATTACGAAAATACTGTGAAGCAATTAGATGTTTATTATGGAATTGGTGAGGTAAATCTAAATGAAAGAACAGGAAAGTAAATCTTTTTTTGTAGTCAAGAGACAACTTCTCAGATATCAATGCCCCATCACTGGCCTTTTTCCTGTGTTATCAATAGATACAGAAGTTGGGAGTATAAGGGATAGTGTATACTGTGCAGCGGCTGTATGGGGTTTATATCAGGCATACAGGTTTGGAATTCTCACTTTAGTTTTCAACACTATCAGTTAAAATTTTTCAGTAAGCCCTAACTTAAGTATAAGTATGACCATTTCTATAGCTCTATTACTTATATAAGTTTTGTCTTTTCGGTGTTATTTGATGGTGAGAATCAAGATGTGATAATGAAGATGAATAACATTTTTAGGAGAATAGATGATGATCGTGGTAAATCCTATGAATTAGGTCAGTCAGCTGTGAAATGTATGAGGGGAGTACTTGAATGCTGGATCAAACAGTCGGAAAAAATTGAACTCTTTAAAAAGCAACAATGTAAAAGCCATGCATTACATGTGAAATTTCATCTGATCACAGGAAATGAAGTTTATGATGATGAAACTTATAATCATTTACAAATAGATGTTATTTCCATTTATCTACTCTTTTTAGTTCAGATGATATCATCAGGATTACAGATAATTTACACTCAGGTGTGTAAATTTACAGATAAAATGCCATGATTTTTGGAACAAATCATTCTGTCTTTACATTATTCAAATAGTTCAGAAAACATATGATTTCACTCATATGTTTTCTGTACTATTTGAATAATCTAAAGACAGAATGGTTTGGTGAAGAAGACAGTTATTTCAGATCTTAAATAAGTTATAATAAAGTATTCTTCTTGATACAGGATGAAGTGGCTTTTGTTCAGAATCTAGTTTACTATGTAGAAAGAGCATATCGTACACCTGACTATGGTATGTGGGAAAGAGGGACCAAATATAATGACGGAAGTCCAGACATTCATGCTAGTTCTATTGGTTTTGCAAAAGCTGCCCTTGAAGCAATTAATGGATGCAATTTATTTGGGGAAAAGGGTGCATCCTGGAGTGTTGTCTACGTTGATATTGATGCGCATAATAGAAACAGAAGTATCTTTGAAACAATGCTGCCTAGAGAATCGTCTTCGAAGGTATGATTGTCATGTAAAATTTGAATTTTTATGGAAATGTGGGAGGTTTCAGTAAACTGCTACTTTTCTGACTGCATTTCGTTCTGAATGTATTATTTTATATTTCAGGATGTGGATGCTGCTCTTTTAGCAACTATCTCATTTCCTGCTTTTGCCACGCATGAGGATATATTATATCATGAAACAAAAAGTAGAGTATTGAGGAAATTGAAGGGAAAGAACGGTTTCAAAAGGTATATAAGAGATGGATATAAAACGGTGAATGAAAATCCTAATAGGAGGTAAGTATAAAAGATTAATCTCCTTGGAAACCCTCGCAGTCTTATTATATATAATTGACACAATCGTATATAAAGTGTCTCCACTACCTACAACATTTTATACCAGAGACCATCCTGTTTGGTGTTTCACAATGCTACAAATTTGTAACAGAGTGTTAGTCCCAATTTTGAGTAAGTTTAACTAGGGTTGTTTTGAAGAGGGAGGGTAGAATACAAGCAGCTAACAGCATGCAATTTATTACATTCCACCTGTCTATGTTCTCTGATTTGACATTTATGACAATCAACCAGGTGCATTATAAAACATAGAATAAGAATATGTAGTTAGAAAAGAAAACAGAGCAGCATTTTTCGAAAATAAAAAGAGAAGTTGGTATTCTTCAAGAATAATTAGCATTCCTCAATATTTCTACAAGGGAGAGTAGTTTTTTATAGCCTCCGTCGTTGAATGCAACTTAGTTATGATAATATGAGTTAGAATCTAGTTGAAAACTCCCAGGAAGACAATCTAGAACCGAAGAACTCATAGAATCTAGATACTTTTTTACTGCCCTTTCTCTTTGTGAAGAGAAAATGTCTTAATAGAGGAGAATGAATAGAGCCCTGAAAAAATAATTTACTATCAAAATATCTTTGAATCAGTTTAAGACTTATTTCCTTATCTTATTTCTAGGTATTACAAAGAAGGTGAACTGAAAAACTTCGAAAATATCGAATGTGAATGGCCAATCTTCCATATTTTCATGATAATAGATGGTGTTTTTAAATCTCTGCCTGATCAAATTGTGGAATATCAAGAATCTTTGAAATCTATGATTCATCTGGACTCAAATGGAGGTATAAGATTCATATTTTTTTATTTTGGGTTTATTCATCTTAATTATAGCTTTTTTTGTTGCTTTCTCAATGGAAATGACCTCATTTACTTACCCCGTGTTTGTTGTCTTAGATTGTTGCTTATTCGAATTATTGGGATTTATACCCATTAGCAATTTACTTTAAATACTGCATTTCATTCCCAAGGTCTTTACAGGTATATATGTATGTGTTAACCATCCGATTTTCTTGTTACCAAAACAGTAGGCACCTTTCCTAAGTTTCCATAGTGCCTTTTGTACACAGATGATCCAAGAAAGCAGTCAATTTGTCCTTACAATGACTCTACATCATGAAGATGCCGTTTGGATATCGTTTTGTTCAAACTTTTCCTAAAAATTGCAATTGGCTAATTCACAATAATTTCTTTCAGATCCACTGATTCCAATGTACTTTTACGTCGCCAAAGAGGATGTTGAAGCGGAGAGAGAAAAACCTTATTCTACTGTACGTAAACCTTGCTCTGAGCCAGGTATTTTCCTCTGGGGACAAGCAATGTTTGTTTTAGCACAACTATTAACTGCTGGTCTACTGCATATCAATGAATTAGATCCCATTCGTAGATACTTACCATCCTATAATAGACCCCGAAAAGCAGGGAGATATTCAGCTTTTCAAGTGAGTTGTCACATTTTTATAGTAGTTTATGCATAATATGTAAAAAAGATTCTTTCATTTAACAATCACAGATAAAAACGGTTCGTAAACCTGCGGAATCCACAAGTGACCTTGAGAGATCTCGTCAAATTCACAGCACAATCTGGCAACAAAATCGCCTGTTGGCTGATGCGTACAATAGGTATTCAAGGTCACTTGTCGATTCCAGGGACCAAATGCTCCTTTTGATGGATCAAACATTTTAATAACATTCTTATAATGTCACATCTGGGTTCTGAATACTGTTTTTCATATTAGACTAAAACGCAACAAATTCGACACAATAGTTCACTTTACTTCGTTATGATTATAATATGAATCGGACTTAATAAGATGAATATGTATATAGAAATACTAACTCTTTGGATATAATAAAACACCCATATTTTTTTCCAAATGGGGCAATCAGTGAATACTCCTTATATTTTTAAGAGTTCAGCTACTATATTTTTCAATAGACTAGCAATAACTGTTATGGTTTTCTTTTCAGTTTCTGCTTTTCAATTTCTGATCTAATTATTAACTGCACAAATGGTGAAGGTTTATTAATATTTTGTTGTGTGCTTGTAATTATACATATCATCTCATCTACACAATTATTCATTTCATATTTATGTTTACCTCATTTCTAGAGGTTTTACTTTTTTACTGGAACTCAAGGATTCTTACTGAATTCTTTCTTTCCAGATGAAGCTTATAATTTTTGCAGAAATTTTAATTTCACAATACTATGGTTTAACATGCTACTTTCAACACACTTTCAACTGCAGGCATCTATTCACATCTTTAGTCCCACTGCATCTGTTTTCAACATGACATGTATATATCCTTCACATCAACTCAGCTTCTTGTGTTTTTGTATGGTACTTATTAGCTTTTTGCTATTTATTTTTCAGGCAAAACTTCATGTGAGTAGTGGAAATTGTGGTACCTTGATGCTTTGTTTTCACAGCCAACTAAGAAATTATGATAAGCATTAGTATTTTAACTTAATTGAAAGAAGATTTTTTTGAGTTCTGAAATTCTATCAGATAAGATAAGGGTTTTCATGCACAGGAAATAATTAATGATGATTATTGTTATCCCAATTAGATTTATTTTCAATGGATTTAGTTCATTATTATTCTGAATGTAAATATGAAAAACGTAATGGTTTCAGATGTGAAATTGTCTTAGATGGACACGTGTATTATTCTTAATGATATTTTATCTTGTTCTCCAATATTGAATTTCTCTAGGGAACTGCAACAGACTTAGTTGTACAAATAGTTCTTATTGCCGAGTCCATGAGACTTCAAGCTATGATGGCAACTTATGGTATTCAAACTCAAACTCCTCATGAAGTAGAACCAGTACAAATATGGTCTTCTACTCAATTGGTCAAAGTTTATGAGAATTTAGGAGTAAATGGTAAACTTAATTTGAAAGGTCGCCCTAAGAGACCAATAGGAAGCCTAGGAACAAGCAAGGTAAAATGAAAATAGAATATTCTTTTATGACTTAATGAAGCAACTTTTTTTGTGTTTGATGCAAGCTTTGTCAGATTATAGGAAAATGCATCCAGTGGTAAGAAAATTATTTTATTCATAGAAAGTTTGTTTTCAACATGAAGCTTAAAAAATAGAACCAGATTGATTATCACTATTTTGTACCATACTATACCTACCTCTTTCTCAGGTATACAGAGTGTGTGGATCCACTGTACTTTGCTACCCCTTAATTTTTGAAGTTTCTGATTTTTACCTGTACCGAGACATGGCACTTCTCATCGATGACATAAAAACTGAATTGCAATTTGTCGGCAAGTACTGGAGATTATCAGGAAGGCCAACGGTGTGTCTACTCATTAGAGAAGAACATATGCGCGATCCACAATTCAAAAAAATGCTGGACCTCTTAGCAATGTTGAAGAAGGGGCATTGCGATGGAGTGAAAGTCAGAATAGGCAGACTGCAAAATTTGATTTCGAGCTCTTGTGTTGGTGAGTTCTCTGTGTTCAATAATGATGTATCGGTTAAATGGTATTTAAGGCTTTCAGATTCCTATTATCAATGTTTTTTGATTTTGCATTTGTAGATTTTGTGGAACTTTACATTCTACTACCTACATTTCAAGGTTAAATTCTAAACTTTCATTTCAAATGACTTGAAAATATTAATTCGATTCTTTGGATCATGAATCAATTTTTTTCAGAGCATCTAGATTTCATGAATATGCTTGAGTTACCTCAAGGTCCCTCATACAAACACTTCAAGCAATTGCAGCATGATTACATAGGTTATCAGAGCTTAACAGATGTCCCAAGGGTATTAAATTATTCAGATCAAGCTGGTGATTATTCTGTATGTATATCAAAGTCTTTCAGACAGGAAGTTTTAATTTTGTATTTCGTTTTAATATATCCTTCACTTGAATGGATCACTCTCGTTTTTCAGGACTATATCAACAAATCTACCCTGGAAATATTAGAAGCCATAAAATTTGAAGATAGTCTTTATGCAAAATCTCAACTTTTTGGATTTCTTCTGAAAAAAGAAGGAATTGAATACATGGTCCAAGAACTCACTGTGGAAGAGCATTTACTCAATCTTTACCATCAAGCTGGTTGTTACAGGCATTGGGCAGCAGTGAGATATACAAGTAGCTTGCTGCACCATACTGTTGATTCCATAAGTCCTTTCATTACTGCTCTACTGGTGCATGGCAAACAGGTATGCATGTTACATTACTTAGATATAAATCAACTAAAAAAATGATCAATATAATATGGTCTAAATTTTTTCATAACCTGAAATTTCCGTTTGCATAAACATTATTTTGTAGCTAACCGTGGGTGTAATTGGTCAAAAGGAAACTATTTTTGACAAACCAATGACTCCAGGCGAAATTCAAACCATTGTGTATGAGACAATTCAACCCTATGATATCATACAGGCGGTGTTGCAACAAGAAATAACTCTGTACTGTGGAAGGTTAATATCTACAAATCCTGAGTTATTCAAGGGCATTCTGAAGATAAGGATTGGATGGGTATTGGAGGCAATGAAGATCTATTTGAAAATATTCAATTTTCCAAAAAAACTGGAAGAACATAGCCCTTATGAAGTTAGAAAATTATTACATCAGGTTCTTTCTATTCAAAATTGGGACGGCACAGATCAGTAAGCATACACTTTTTGTGTTTCCTCTACATAGTTCGATGTCTATTCAACATTTATATATTCATTCCACAACATTTTTTCAAGTTGTTCCAAATTGCATCTAAGAAATTGTAGCTTTTATCAACTATCAGCTATTCTTTGATTATTTATTTATGAATTAACCAACGACACCTTTTATTGTCATAGATTGACCTTCCAACAGAGGAGGCAATTAGAAGGTTGCCTGTGCAGAGTCCCTAAGCATTTTTATAGGCAAGTTTGGGACGTTTTAACTAAAACACCAGAAGGCATCAAATTCATGGGAAAGATGTTATATCAGCAACCGACACTTTCTGATATGACGAAATCAGAGTTGAGTTTTTCTTTGTTGGTAGAGGAGGTAATGTTTTTCACACAATTTTATTTCTTTACCTGGCTTATCTTTCCTTTTCAGATGTTGAACTATATTCAATTGGCTGAGTGCCGTCAAATTTTTGTGGAGCTATTAACTATAGTATCTACGATTTTATCAAGAAATCCAGAACTGGTATTCAATCAAACTTTAGATTTGGAACAAATGGTTAAGGATGCGAATCATATGTATGCAAAGGTTGGTAATGATTGATGGTTTTTTATTTACTTAATAGCAAATCAAGAATGATATTCATCAACAAAAAAATAAGTATATTCAAAATTTAAACTCTTATAATTTTCAGGATAATAGTCTACCAGATAATGGGAATTATTTGTTGGACATTTCTTACTCTCAATCAACTAGATATTTGGCTAGAGCTGTAGTAAATACTTTACTGAAGGGAGGTTCATTGACTGAAAATTTTGGAAGTTTAGATGGGTCTTGTAGAGTATCTTGACCTAAAAGTAACTCCATGGTGCTGAATTGTTGATTTTAATAAATTTTAAATTCATTAACTTGTATTCTTCTCCTGCATTTTCTCATCATACTAGGAAGAAGAGAATTGGGATACTTTAAGTTAAGTTAAGCAGTTGTCAAATGTTGGAAATCTTGGATAAACGTTGTTAACTCAGAATTATAGTGGACGCGACTTCAATTTAATTATAATGACTTTTTCTTTGTGATCATTATGATATTCTCAAAAAACAGCATATTTCATCTTCTACAGATAAAACTACCAACTTCAGTATCAATTATTTAGGTGCTGGTTCAATAACTTTAATTCAAATATCTAAGATTAATCTAAATGAAAGTTTAGGTGGCACTGAAATCATTTTCGGTCCACTGACTCTTCTGTTCATTCAATTCTCGAAGGAATGAACCTTCCGTGCATTGACTTCTTACTGAAAATAAATTTCGACTTTGTCGAGGCTAGAAAGTGACAACTTGTGCGACAAAACCAATGTATTGACTAGAAAATTTCTACACTAGCCCGGACTAGCAAGTCATCAACTCTAACAGCTGAATCATATATTCCTTACTTAGCATTGCATATTTCGTATTTGAATATCTGAGGCATTCAGATATTTCCTGAATAAAATCGGAATAACTAGATGGTGCTGACGGAAATGTAGTCGCTTGGTTTCCAATTTTTCTTCCCTATAATCTTTGATACGGGTAGTTGGCTGACAGAGGTTGCTTAAGGCAACTCCACTCATAGACCTATTATTGTAATATTATGTGTAATACGTCAATGACTCCACTATTATTATATTCGTAATGATAAAATCTCGTATTTGTGTACCCTTATTTACAACATATGACTCATTTAGGATCTTGTCTCATTGGAATCTAAAGAGAAGCATTCGAAGTCTAATTTGAATTGAAATCATTATGACCATCTCAAGCTAAGCGCCCTCTATCATCTAACACCCCATTCTTTACTGTCCATTGAATAACTTGATTCAGCGTATAGTATACAGTATCCTATAACAGTTCGATAAAATAAATATTTTGAAAGATGCCAAGATGGCGTTAAAGGTTCCCTAATATCATTAGGTACCTTTACATTAACGATCTTTCCTGCGCGACTGGAACGTCCCGTGACAATCGCGCGCGAATGCATGATAGTGTAAGGGAAACCTTTCGCTCGGGATTAGACGCGTGAAAATCGCACACTCTCTCGCTAGCGATTACCCGCGTGATTATTTCATCTCGAAAAGCGCGATTGGCACGTGACGTTCCAGTCACGCAGGAAAGATCGTTAGTCTACATCATTGACCTATTATACATGGACGTCTTTTTAGAGAGAGAAAGTGGACTTCTGAATGAGATGGAGTAATTTAGGGCACTGTCAAACACATAAACATAACCAAGTTATTTTAAACTTTCGAAGTTAACGATCTATTTGAACGGTTGGATTTGTGTTCATTAGAATTTTTATTCTGAAGGTTGAAGATAATTCTTTTGAAGTTCTTTTAAGATCTATTAATAATAATGCCGGTAATTAATAATAATATGCCGGTGTTGCATATAACTGCACTGCCAGATATAAAAAAGGAACCAATTTGAAATTTCCTGCGTAAGTATAGAAACGCATTCTCTTTTTATATTTCGATTAGTAGCCTCCATGAATTTATTGAAATTACAGGTTCCCAAAACTCCAGAGCTTGAGGAAAAAATGGATTGATGCTGTAGGAAGGGCTGATAACGAACCTTTTTCAATATCGAAAATTTGTAGTAATCCTTTTCGAGAAGAAGATTACTATGTGAACCCCAATGGGACTGTAATTCTCAAAAAAAAAGCTGTTACTTCTTTGTTTTGCTTCATATTTCCTACAACATCTGAGAGAAAGGAAAGAAAGAAAGAAATAATTTCAACAACTGCAAATGGTAAGACAGGTTCATATTTATAGAATTCGTGGAACTTCTTTGTGATAAATTCTGTAGTAATTGACAGATTAATTATAATGAACAATGTTGTATCATTTAGTTGCTTGTTAATTTTTTTTTGCAGTAGTTCCGTTTTTGGAAAGCCCCAACTTTTTCATGGATAAAGGAGAAAAAGAATCGCTCTGTCTCTCACCAGCAGACATACAACCTAATTCACACGAGATTCAGGATGTGCAGCCCCAGGTAGACGAAACCAATATCAGGAAAAGATGAATGAGAAATTTTGCCTTCATACTAGATAACAAAAATTTTATAAGAGAATCATTGCCTTATATAATTTTTCTCCAACTTCTTTCATTCCTTCTTTAGAAAAAGATCAGTTCCTGTGTATGTAGGAGATTTTGTAGAAGCTGACCTATACGACACATATCTGAAAAGTATGTTGAAGATATCTCTCAACTTTCTTATGACATTTCATTGCCTATTATGAATATCTCCAAGGAATAGGACAGCTGAACCATCCCTTGAAGGATAACATTGAGCACCATTAGAGAAGAGGACCAGAGTCCAATTTTCATATACATACTGGACGAGAGGAGGTTCTTCTTAGTGGTGAGTGTGAAAGCAGACTGTGAAAAAAGGTTTTTACACATTGACATTGAATTTCGAGAATCTTCGAGAAGTCTTACTGTTTTTTTTTCAACAGATGTTTATGACAAGAAGAGATGTCCTCCATTGTTGGAATGTAGCAGCTCATTAGTCTGGACAGACAAAACATTCTACTGGGGTCGAGGGTTTTTTTTTGCTGAGGTTTTTTCCCTATCTTTTATATAATATTTATAGTACCCCAAACCTCAGCTAACACATATTAACGTGTTTTCTTTTTATCAATTGATTTATTTTCTAAAATGTGTTATTTATTATTATGTCTATATTATGTAGATATATCTCATCGAATAAAGGAAGGATTAACCTCATATTTATTTTTCTAAATTCTATGAAATTAATTTTATGGAATAGTTCACTCCCACGGAGGTAGTTGATTCAAAATTTCACAGATACTTATTCAATTTTCTAATTTCACAAATATTGACCATAATTAATGATCTCAGCTCTGGAATTTCAAAACCTTTGAATAATATCCAAATGATCAAATTCAATCAATAAAACATGGTGACCAAAGTTGAGGGGGTCGGTCAATCCAATTTACATATACATACTGGATGAGAAAAGGTTCTCCTTAGTGGTGAGTGTGAAAGCCGACTGAGAAATGAATAATTGCAGTGATAAACTACAACACAAAAAGTGTTTTCTTTCATCGAGTTCGACAATGGTATCTATACCCCTTTTGAATACTTACTCCGAATTCCAACACCATGGAAATTCCTGCATTTACAAATTTCATAAGAAAACCTAGCATGATTATTCTCTTTTCTGACCCTAAAACCAATATTTACTCTAACGGATTGGAAACCAGTGAAAAAATCAACATTCCTTATTAAGACTCCTTTGACTTTTAAACATTTCCGAGATCAAACTCAACTTCAGAAATATTTAACGGAATTCGCCCAAACTTTATATTTTTAATCTAGGATATCTGCTGAAATAGTTTTTGCAAAAAAATACCCTAGTTTCATTCAGTATTAATCACAAAACCAAAGATTATAGAGTATAAAGATGGGAAACGAAGCGACTACAGTGATGTCAGCGACATCTGTTTTTCAAAAGTAATCGGTCTATGGTTAAAATATTTAATTAGGGTCCATTTGGCATAGATTATATAGAGATCATTAGTAGGCTGTTGTCAATTTTGAAAGAAATACTTGAATAAATATTTTTACTGAATGATGATTACATTTTCTCGCGTATTTTCCACTGAAACAACTCGAAATCTACAAGAGTAGCACCTAGCTCACTCCATAATCTTGGTTTGTGTGATTTTCTGTTATATATTTTGTGTTAAAGACTGGCCGACATTCGAAATGCATGGTGATTAATTGCAGAAAGAATAATCTTGAATGTGCATTTTTTTCATTACCAAAGAGAATAGAAATGTAAGTTTTGAAACTCGTATCATGTCATGTAATTGTCTTGTTCATTGCTTTTTATTTTCAGTGTTGTCAAATGGATAGAGGTTTCGGGGTAAAAATATATTGTTCTGGATAATTTGTTTGCGAACCGAAATTTCTTCGGTCTCATTCATTAGATCAAAAAGTTCCACTCATAGAGGCAATGGTGGTCAAAAGAACGACTTATAGAGGTGGTGGTTCTCTTGACGATCCTTCCAGCAGTTCGACTCATCTACTAGACCTTCTAGACTCATTGAGGTCAAAATACACTGGGTAAGATATGTATGAATCGGGTCCAGAACAACTGTTTGACTTATCGATGTTCGATTTATCGAGAGTTCACTCACAATAAGTTCTTGAAATTGTTATGATAATTCTCTAATATGTGAACAAATTTTTGAAATGTACTCAATTTCATAATTCTTGTATTGTAGTTGATTTTACACAATCATTTCAAATAAATATATAAAGAATCCAGAAGCGTATTTCATTTGATTCAGAGCAATATGCAGTGGAAAAGATCATCTTGATCAAAAAGCGGAGCCCTGCTTTTTTTTGTCGATCAGGATATTTTCTTAAAAGCTCTACAAAGTATTTAATTAAATGAAAATTTATGAGAAATGTGTTTCGAATTTCGCGCCTATTAAAATAGTTTTCTGTACTGAATAATGTTTTCAGCGTCATCTATGTGTCACAAGTAAGAAACTAGCCAAAAATCGTAGTCGGTTTTTAGTACCACAGATACAAGGGCGTTTCCCATCTTTATACTTTATAATCTTTGCACAAAACTATGACAATATCATGATGTTTATATAACAACATTGTTTTGTTTCCAACACGTGCTTTTGACAGCGCCCTAAGTTGGATCCTCTCTGTTCGTTTCATGGGAACTGTATGAGTCTTTCTTTCTCTTATGGAGATTGCCTCGGATTTCTTCTAAAAAGTCACGTGACAAGGAGTCCATAGTATAATAGGTCAATGGTCTACATGTAGCTGATACAGTTTATACGCGCCACTCCAGACTGCGCGAAAGCGCGAGTGATTTCGCGCGCGATGAATGGCGCGTGAAAGATCGTTAATGTAAAGGCGGCTATTGAGTGTTGTAATAAAAATAGATTTACTCCTTTTATACGTCGATTCATACTCAATTGTAATATCCTTGTTCATTGATATTTAAATATTATATCCTCATTATTTGTAACATACGGATATCAGATACATATTAGCTTCATTTGAACCATAGACTTATCTTACGATGAAAGGTCTTTGTTTTGAACAATTTTTCAATGCGACCCACCTGACAAGGTTGAATTGAATTTCTACTCAGCACACGGATTGAGGATTGATTACAATACAATATTTTTTGGGGTTTATAATTGTGTCTCGACCAGAATCATCAGGATAAATTATTATATATTCATTGGAGACCAGCGCATCCACCATTTTGTACAGATCAAGTATTCGTGTATTTGAGGAAAGAGAAAAATGTTTATTCAAAAATATTAATTTCACCATTTTTACGGCAGAGCATTGCAGGAGGCTAATATGTTATCAATAAATATTACAATGAAAACTGTGCTAGAATAAAATATTCTAGCATGTTTTGTTGAACAAGATGTGGCAGAACAATTAATGGATTTGACACAGAATTAGGGAAAATAATGTAAAAGGTACTCGTACAGAAGGCTTATTCTAAGACTCGTTCATTCGAAAACTCGCCACTTCTTGGCTCGTTTTTGTATTTTGTAGTGGTTTAAGAATATCAAAGCCTCTTCTGAACATGTATCATAAATAATTGTTTCCCAAGATTTAGAGTATTTTCGTCATGAGACACGTTGAAATAAGCCTTTAATGTGCGACAACACATTTATCAACGAAAAATAGGTGCAAATGACAACTATGACATTTTTTTTTCATATGTCAAAAATCTTTTCCAAGATTATTGATTTATCGTTTTCTAAACTATAAATACGATAAAAGTGCAGAAAAGTTGGATTCGAAGGAATATATGAACTATACCTAATAATAGAATGATTCGACCACTAATGTTGAGTATATGACAAGGAACAAGATACGATAATTCAAAATAGTATATTCTAAAACAAGTTGCAGAATGAGCTTCTATTCCAACACGAATGCGAAGTTCGAAAACGAGCGACGAAGGAGCGAGTTTTCGATAGCATGAGTGTTGGAATTGCCTTCTGCAACGAGTATAAGACGGTATTTTCTCTATTTCAGTCAATTTTTGTGAAATACTCTCGAATTCAGATGACAATTCAGATTAGTGACTTTTGTATTGTATCTTGGCAGTTGGTGTGACATACGAAATTTGACAGATCACGGAATTTGAATTGATTTGATTCGAAACGAAAAATATTACTGAAAACAATGCTGTAATGAGTTTCATTACAGCACTACTTTTAGTACTGTAATGAACTCATTACGATACTGAAATAGAGAAATACCTATATTCCAAGGAGCAGTGCATTTATTGTCGAAACTTAGTTCAATGAAATATCATTATTTCGAATATGTGTAGAATATGCTGAATCAATTCATTTCTTGGGCTAAAATACCGATATCTCACTTTCAGTACTAGAAAAATAAGGATATTTTCGCCTGTATTCCTAGGCAGAACAACAAAATTTGCAGCTCTGGTGAATAATGTGTGAAACCTTTCCACCGAACTCAAGCTATTGAAAATGTCAGGAACTCCATTAATTCTTGCTTGAAAAAAAAATTTATATTCCAAATTGTATTTGAAAAATTAAATTACCAAAAATCTGTTATAATTTGTTGATATCGTCCACCTACAGTTGATTGATCGAAACATTCCTTGAGGAATATTCCTCATCGTATTTTCAAATCTAATCAGTGCATAAAGCAGACATTGTAATTATAAATCTCACGCATCAAATCGAGAACTTTACTAAAACTCCATGAAAAGTCTCAAACGAGCCACGAAGTGGCGAATTTTTAAATGTACGAGTGTTAGTATGAGCCTTCTGTTCGACTATCAAACATTATTTTCTTTAATTCATTGACATTTTAATGAAATATTTCCGTACATTTCGTTCAGTGATTTTTGCATTGAAGAATATCGATTGGCAGAACTGTTTTCTCTCTCATACATTTGACAGATGATAAATAAATTCGTGGCGATGGCCAACATGTCATCAATAAATATTACCATGAAAACTGTGCTAGAATGAAATATTCTCACATTATTTCGTTCTACTTGAATGAACGACGTATTTGACACAAAATAAGAGAATAGTATATTCTAAAACAAGTTGCAGAATGGGCTCCTATTCCAACACGAATGTGAAATTCGATAGCACGAGTGTTGGAATTGCCTTCTGCCAAAAGTATTTTCTCTATTTCAGTGAAATACTCTCGAAATTCAAATACAAATTCAGATTATACATCCTAGTGACTTTTGTATTGTATCTTCTCAGTTGGTGTGACTCACGAAATTTGACAGATTGCGGAATTGATTTGATTTTGAATACTGAAAGGATCGGAGGTCAGAATTGACATCAACCATAAACACGAAATTCGAAATCATAAGTGTTGGAATTGCTTTCCACCAAGAGTAGGTATTAAACGACAGTTTCTCTATTTCAGTCGAGTTTTTGAAATAATAGTGAAATTCAAATATAACTTCAGATTATACTTATTCTAGTGGCTTTGGTATCGTATATCTTAGCACTTGGTGTGACTTATAAAATTTGACAGATTATTGAATTTAAATTGATCGGAGGTCAGTACTGACAACCAAAAAATGAAAAATATAACTGAAAACAATGCTGTAATGAGTTCATTACTGCTCTTCTTCTAGTACTGTAATGAATTCATTACGATAGGTAATGAAATAGAGAAAAGTATATTCTAAAACAAGTTGCAGAATGAGCTCCTATTCCAACACGAATGCGAAATTTGAAAACGCGAGTGACGAAGGAGAGAGCGAAAGCATGAGTGTTGGAATTGCCTTCTGCAACGAGTATTAGACGATATTTTCTCTATTTCAGTCAAGTTTTGTAAAATACTCTCGAAATTCAAATAAAAATTCAGATTAGTGACTTTTGTATTGTATCTTGGCAGTTGGTGTGACTCACGAAATTTGACAGACTACGGAATTTGAATTGAAAATTGATAAGATCTGAGGTCAGTTCTGACAACCACAAAATGAAAAATATAACTGGAAACAATGCTGTAATGAGTTTCATTACAGCACTACTTTTAGTACTGTAATGAACTCATTACGATAATGAAATAGAGAAGAGTATATTCTAAAACAAGTTGCAGAATGAGCTCCTATTCCAACACGAATGCGAAGTTCGAAAACGAGCGACGAAGGAGCGAGTTTTCGATAGCATGAGTGTTGGAATTGCCTTCTGCAACGAGTATTAGACGATATTTTCTCTATTTCAGTCACGTTTCGTGAAATACTCTCGAAATTCAAATGAAAATGCAGATTAGCGACTTTCGTATTGTATCTTGGCAGTTGGTGTCACTAACGAAATTTGACAGATTGCGAAATTTGAATTGATTTGATTCGAAAATTGAGTAGATCGAAGGTCAGTACTGACAACCACAAAACGAAAAATATAACTGAAAACAATGCTGTAATGAGTTTCATTACAGCACTACTTTTAGAACTGTAATGAACTCATTACGATACTGAAATAGAGAATAGTATATTCTAAAACGAGTTGCAGAATGAGCTCCTATTCCAACACGAATGCGAAGTTCGAAAACGAGCGACGAAGGAGCGAGTTTTCGATAGCATGAGTGTTGGAATTGCCTTCTGCAACGAGTATTAGACGATATTTTCTCTATTTCAGTTAAGTTTTGTGAAATACTCGAAATTCAAATAAAAATTCAGATTAGTGACTTTTGTATTGTAGCTTGGCAGTTGGTGTCACTAACGAAATTTGACAGATTGCGGAATTTGAATTGATTTGATTCGTAAATTGAGTGGATCGGAGATCAGTACTGACAAACACAAAAAGAAAAATATAACTGAGAACAATGCTGATATGAGTTTCATTACAGCACTACCTTCAGTACTGTAATGAACTCACTACGATACTGAAATAGAGAAAATCATATTACATTCTAGAACAGTTTTCATGGTAATATTCATTGACAACATGTTGACTTCCTGCCACGGATTTATTTATTTTCTGTCAAATTTATATGAGAGAGAAAACAGTTCTGCCAATCAATATTTCCCAGTGCAAAAATTACTAAACGATACTGAAATAGAGAAAATGATTTTTTTACTTTATTCGGAATGATCAATTAACGAACGAAAAGGGCGATAAAATTAAGATATCTCCGCCCGTACGTCACCAACAGACAAATAACACATACACGCGAAGGATTCCGCCTTACCCGCCCCCGTTTTTGCGACAGGGGTTGAAAAAACACCTCGTAAATTCCGTCGAATCCCCCCCTGTCTTTATGGAATGTGGCTGACGCCGGCGGCAGGTCAACCTGAGCGTGGCGGCGTAGTTATCCCTGCCCCGGGCCCCCCGCCAACCCTCTGCTTACACAGTCTGGTGATTACGTGCTTGCCGCCCCAACCGCCCGCCACCTCCAAACCCTAGCGACCCCCATTGTTAAGCGATGGTCTCGTGCTTGCGCTCGCCCGTGTAAATGATCCTGGATCGCGTCTATATCCTTATCCTTGGTTATATCACGTCGCATTTACCCTTCTCCCGTCCTACCGATCTATGGTCGCCTATGTGCCGTTGATATGATGTGGGTGCCGTGAATTTTAGACGTCAAAGAAAAAATCGCGTGCGATTTCACGCCCGCCCTTCTGATCTCGAATACTTCTGATTCTACAGAGAAATTCTAGAAGACAATCGTATTCGCAATTAAAGCAATCAAACATCAGGCACTTTCATATAATTTTCTCTATTTCAGTATGAACTCATTATCATTACAGTACTGAAAATTACAGCATTGTTTTCAGTTATATTTTTCGTTTTGTGGTTGTCAGTACTGACCTCCGATCCACTCAATTTTCGAATCAGATCAATTCAAAATCCGCAATCTGTCAGATTTCGTAAGTCACACCAACTGCGAAGCTACAACACAAAAGTCACTAATCTGAATTTTCATTTGAATTTCGAGTGTATTTCACGAAACTTGACTGACATAGTGAAAATATCGTCTAATACTCGTTGCAGAAGGCAATTCCAACACTCATGCTTCCGAAAAATCGCTCCTTCGTCGCTCGTTTTCGAATTTCGCATTCGTGATGAAATAGGAGCTCATTCTGCAACTAGTTTTAGAATATACTATTCTCTATTTCAGTATCGTAATGAGTTCATTACAGTACTAAAAGTAGTGCTGTAATGAAACTCATTACAGCATTGTTTTCAGTTATATTTTTCGTTTTATGGTTGTCAGTACTGACCTCCGATCGCATCAAGTTTCGAATCAAATCAATTCAAATTCCGTGATCTGTCAAATTTCGTATGTCACACCAACTGCCAAGATACAAAACAAAAGTCACTATCTGAATTTTCATTTGAATTTCGAGAGTATTTCACAAAAATTGACTGAAATAGAGAAAATACCGTCTAATACTCGTTGCAGAAGGCAATTCCAACACTCATGCTATCGAAAACTCGCTCCTTCGTCGCTCGTTTTCGAACTTCGCATTCGTGTTGGAATAGGAGCTCATTCTGCAACTTGTTTTAGAATATACTATTCTCTATTTCAGTATCGTAATGAGTTCATTACAGTATTAAAAGTAGTTGTGCTGTAATGAAACTCATTACAGCATTGTTTTCAGTAATATTTTTCGTTTTGTGGTTGTCAGTACTGACCTCCGATCCTCTCATTTTTCAAACCAAATCAAATCAATTCAAATTCCGTAATATGTCAAAAAAAACTTGACTGAAATAGAGAAAATATCGTCTAATACTCGTTGCAGAAGGCTTTCGAAAACCCTCTCCTTTGTCGCTCGTTTTCGAATTTCGCATTCGTGTTGGAATAGGAGCTCATTCTGCAACTTGTTTTAGAATATACTATTAATTATTAAGTCGTAGATGCTGTGAGATCGATATGTGAGATTTCCAAGGTTCAATAAAACGTATTTCTCTAATTTTGTGCCGAATCCTTTCATACTGCTACATCTTCTAGAACCAAGTCGTTCTAGTTTTCACAGTAATATATTATTCGTTATATATGTTGGCTTCCTGCCACCTACCACGGATTTATTTATTATCTGTCGAATTTATTAGAGGGAAAACAGTTCTGCCAATCAATATTTTTCAATGCAAAAATCACTAAACGATATTTATGAAAATATTTCATTACTTTCGATAAAAATTGAAGAATACATAGTGTATTCTAAAACAAGTTGCAGAACGGGCTCCTATTCTAACACGAATTGCCTTCTGCCACGAGAATTAGACGATATTACTTCTATTTCAGTCAACCTTTTTGAAATCCCCACGAAATGCAAATAAAAATTCAGATTCTACATCTTAGTGACTTTTGTATTGTATTTTGACAGTTGGTGTGACTAACGAAATTAACGAAATTCGACAGATTACGGAATTTGAATTGATTTGATTTGAAAATGAGGTCAATACTGACAGAAACAAAACTGTATCTGAAAACAATGCTGTAATGAGTTCATGACAGCACTGCTTTCAGTACTGTAATGAACTCACAACGATTTTGAGATTGAGAAAACAATGTATTATACTCGTTCATTCAAAAACTCGCCATTTCGAGCCTCGATTTTGTATTTTGAACTTGTGTAAGAATATACATGCCTTCTGCCATTGAATCAAAAATAACTATTCTCTATTTCTGTGTCAAATTCGTTCATTCTGCCTTCTGCCACATCTTGTAGAACGAAATCGTGCGAGAATCGTGCGTTTATTTATTATCTGTAAAATTCAAGAGAGGAGAAAACAGTTCTGCCAATCAATATTTCTCAAAGCAAAAATCATTTAACGATATTCATGGAAATATTCTATTAATTTCAATAAAAATTCAATAAATTAGAGAAAAACGCATAATACTCGAAAACAAGTAGGCTTATTCTAACACTCGTTTATTCAAAAACATCATCATTTCGAACTCTCCTCTTTTTCAGTATCGTGCTGAGTTCATTACAGTACTAAAAGCTGTAAAGAACTCATTACAGCATTGTTTTCAGTTATATTTTTCGTTTTTTGGTTTTCAACCCTGTCAATTTTCAACACACGTCAATCTGTCACGTCTCGTAACAGTCACACCAACTGCCAAGATACAATAAGAAAGTCACTAGAATATACAATCTGAAGTTTTCATTGAATTTCGACAGTATTACACAAAACTTGACTGAAATAAAGAAAATATCGTCTAATGCTCTTTGCAGAAGGCAATTCGGACACTCTCTCCTTCGTCGCTCGTTATCGAATTTCATATTCGTGTTGGAATAGGAATTCATTCTGCAACTTGCTTCAGAATACACTCGCCACTTGGTGGCTTGTTTTTGAATTTTGAACTCGTGGGGGAATATCAGTGCCTTCTACACTTGTGTTATAATAGATATTTATGAAACGACCTTGCATTTGTTTCCACCATCAGTACAAGAGATAAAAAAATTAAATCATTCCCAGTGAAAAAGTGTCTGGAGAATGTTTTAATCGTTTTCAGATATTTACGAAAATGAAATACATGGTTATGGCATATTTTCGTAATCGATAAAGTATCAAAATTTGGTTGAATCTTCAAAACCAATATGAAGGTATCGTGAAACGGTTTTCGCCACTGGTGTTTTTACAAAAATCGAACCAAGGACTCCCCTCAACGTTTTTACCTATCTATAAATATACTCTAGAAGTTGCAGAAACAGTCAAAATCAAGCAATTTGGGATACCCTGTACATGTCATGTTCTCTTTTTTTGATAAACATAAACAGGAAAGAATCGACAGCAGAAAAGCGGACGATATTGAAAATTCAGTAAATTTGTATCAAACGAAAATTCGACCGAGCAAATAAATACTCAATAAGTAAATTTCCTTGTTTCAAGAAGATTGCGCACTATGTTGATCGAAAAGTTTTTTTCGAAGTCTGGAATATATTCCAGATTGAAATTGTCTAAGTTAAGTCTATTGAAAATCTACATAGCAGTATGGGTTCCATTTGAAAAAAAAATTGCTCTGAAATTTGAAGCAATACTGCGGAAGTTATAGTCAATTATGATATGGCCATGTATATATTCCATGTAGTATACGGAAACTAGACACCGTAGCGACTTAAGGTATTCAGCAATTTATGTTTCCCGAAAAAAGAGAACATGACATGCATATTACTTTTTTCTCTATCTTTCCATTCAGGAGGTGTGTAAATTATCGAAATCTGACCATCATGTACCTTTGTAGAGGCTGGACATATTTCGATGTTTTACCACTACAACTTTTGAAACAGAGGAGATAGACAAAATCTGATAACCCATTCTCGATCTCTTTTTCGGAGAAACTAACAAGAATAGTATTCATTTTTGGCTACCTTCTTTTGTTTTCGAGTTACAAGCGAAAATTGGAAAAATGGCGATATCAGAAAAAATTTATATCACCACTAATACTGATGATAGAGCTCTGAAATTAAATATTTGAAACTGTGTTTAAACAGTTTAGGATATTTTCTTCGAGTTCATTCATGTTCTCATAACTATTTCTATAAAGTTTATCTTTTATATGTCCCCAGAAAAAAAATCCAACGGTGACAAATCGAGTGAACGGGCCGGCCATCTTAATTATGGGCTCTTGGTTTCTTATACATTGATTGGCGAAGTTGTTTCCTAATTTTTCACTAATAATTCTGCTGTTGTGAAGTGGGGGCACCATCTTGTTGGAAGTAAATATTTCCTCTCTCGAAAAGAGGTAAAAGTTGTCCAAATATTCTTCAACAATGTGCTGCTCAACTATTTCTCCATAGCGTTGACATTGAGTAAAGAGCATAGAAATGAAAAGACTGCTAGAAAGAGATTGTGGTAATTATACGATACTAAATTTTTCTGTGCTTATCAACAATTGAAACCATAGAAAGTATTGAGACTCAGATGAATGTAGGTTCTTGACCAATTTCTATACTAATATTGATACGATATTAAGCTTTCAGAAAATGGCACAGAAATCTGGTGTTCGTATTCAAAAACACATAACTTTGGTTCATATAGCTTCGTAATTAAAAGTGATGCAAAAAAAGGGAGCATGCCACTGGATTCTACGTAAAAAAGTCCCTGTATATTGTTTTAATTTAAGAGGACCATTCACCATTTTTCCAATTTTCGCTTATAACTCGAAAACAAAAGAAGGTAGTCAAAAATGAATACTACTCTTGTTAGTAGAGATCGAGAATGGGGTATCAGATTTTGCATATATCCTCTGGTTCAAAAGTTGTAGTGGGCATCGAAATATGCCCACCCTGTACAGTAAGAGTTTTCGAATTTCGCACTCGTGTTGGAATTGCCTTCTGCAACGAGTATTAGACGATATTTTCTATATTTCAGTCAAGTTTCGTGAAAAACTCTTGAAATTCAATTAAAAATTCAGATTAGTGACTTTTGTATTGTATCTTGGCAGTAGTTGGTGTGACTTGCGAAATTTGACAGATTACGGAATTTGAATTGATTTGATTTGAAACTTGAGAGGATATGAGGTTAGTACTGACAACGACAAAACGAAAAATATAACTGAAAACAATGCTGTAATGAGTTTCATTACAGCACTACTTTGAGTACTGTAATGAGCTCATTACGATACTGAAATAGAGAAAATCATATTTCATTCTAGAACATTATAATATTTATTGATAACATGTTGGCCCTCTGCCATGGATTTATTTATTATCTGTCAAATTTATTAGAGAGAAAACAATTCTGCCAATCAATATTTTCCACTGCAAAAATTACTTGACGATATTGATGGAAATATTTCATTAATTTCGATAAAAATTCAACGAATTGGAGAAAATAATAATGTATGATACTCGTACAGAAGGCTCATTCTAACACTCGTTCATTCAAAAACTCGCCACTTCATTCTGAACTCGTGTAAGAATATCAATGCCTTCTGTACATTTGTATCATAATTAACTATTCTCCACGATTGCTGAAGAATATAGATCTTCTAACATCAAATTCGACCATAGAATGTCAGTATTCCATCACTCGATATGGAATATTCATTCTACAACACCTATATCCAACACTCTTTCATTTAATAATTCGCCACTTCGTGGCTCATTTGTTAATTTTGAACTCGTGGAAGAATATCAGTGCTTTCTTCACTTGTATTATTATTAATAACTATTTACGACGAAAAATATTCCGCCGATACGAAAATTTAAAAATTCCCCATTCGAGATGAACGATCGGAAAAAGATCGATCTTGGGGCGCGGTAGGTCGACACTAAATTCCGACAATCAGATCCTCAGCCCCGTTAACGACACACGTCCCCGATCAAAAATCCCAGCTTTCGAATCGCACGATCAATCGCGGCCTCTGCCAATTATAATTCGCCGATGCGAAATGATAACGATAAGGATTTGGACCTTGCGGGCGTCGCTGGCCCCCTTCCGACGCCCGGCATGATAAATTCATATTTCAGGCGAGAGAGCGGCAAAGCCGTAAAACCCTCGGGCCTAACGGAGACCAGCTTTGCCGATAAATGAGCAATAATGCCGGGTAGCGTCTCACCGACGTCATGTACAAATAGGACGCCCGAAACCGACGTCTACGTTGGCGATGCAGCCAGCGACGCTATGTGGACGGGCGTCGTGGCGCGTGTCTGACGCGTCGTGTCTCTAACAAGCAACCCACTAGGCGCCCCGCTATAACCGCACTGCAGCGGTTCCAAAACTTTTTTCGATGTCGGAATTTTCGGTTTCGGAAGTGATTTTTTGCGGGTTTCTTCTTAAAATTGGGTGAACGTAAATCTTCTGACTCAATACAGTTCTTCATTCACCTCTTTTTATATGATAATGAGGCCAGTATCTCAAGAAGAAGCTATCTATCATTTTTTGGACATAAGATTCCAGTGAAATTAGATTGAAATCGCATGAAAACGTAAAATCTAATTAATCTAAATGTTTTCTATATATTGTAAAGTCCCAGCACTTTCGTTTTTTCTTCTCACAAATGAATCAACAAATTTGTGCTACATTTGTGCTATCTTATGCGGTAAATATTTCCCCAAAAATTATTCTGATTTTCCGCCAAATTAAGAAAATTAAAATAAGTGAGCCGAGCTTTTGTTTTTTTCGACGAAAATTGTTTTATATAATTGTGCCGGAATTATACCAACTTGTGCCTGTCAGATTTTCAGAAAAAATCAATGTGTTGAATGTGCTAGGTTTGTGGTGCTTTCTGCTGTTGAAAATTTTCTTTTATTCCATATGGTTCCCAAAATATTTCACAAAATGTTTGAATGAACACATGCTTCGTACAACTCATATACCACATATAATGAAAGAAAAATTCCAACGGTACAAAGCAGAACAAACGTAGCACAATTCAACACAACAACAAAATTTCCGAAAATTCAATAGTTCTGGGCCAACTTCACACACACTGTTTCCAGGTATACTGAGATTTCTACAATTTACTGATTTTCCCATTTTCTCCAAATGAGTAAAAACCGGTTGAGTTTTTCTGAAAATCTGACCGGCACAAGTTGGCACAATTGCGGTACAGTTATATGAAACTATTTTCGTAAGAAAAAAATTGAATGATTGCATTTTCCTAATTTCTTTGTTTTTTCGATGAATTAGCGGAATTTTCGTGAAAATTGCAATGGCACAACTTTTCCTACTTTTCCTCTTTATTTGTGTTCAAGCGGTTTTAAAATGGAAATTGTACATATCTTACATCACACAATATTAAGATAACAATCAAATATAGATAGAATATTTGTTTTCATTGGAGAAGTTCATAGTCTCTGCTTCCAACATTCCTGTATATGTGTAATGATAGATGATACCAAAAACTCAGGAGAGATGTATATAATTGAGAGGCAAAGTGAAACGACTAAAACAAAATGCTGACATGAATATAGAACAAACCTTTGAAAATTTATGCAATACTTAACAAATGTTAATTGTTCGAAAACTTATTATCCTCCAAACCAGGTGTTTGATTTTCACACCACTTTTAAAATAATGGAAATTAATAGACTTGAGTCGTGGAGTGAAGGATTATATGTCTATCTCTAAAAGTATTCCTGGATTCTGTGCTCTAGCCACATAAGCCCTATTAATTTCTTTTGGGTATTAACTACCTACATGTCAAGTTTTGAAAAGGAACAGCAGTAGCTTTTAGCTCAGGAGCTTTCATTTGCTGAAATGTTGGACCTGAAAAGATGGATAAAGGATTATAAAATATTCACAAACTTCATTTACAACAGACCTATGGCAAGATAAAAACCCTCTTGAAAATGAAGGGAATACACAAACATTTTTGTGAAAGATTTTTCCCATCCTGAATCTTCTCATCCAAGCCTCTTCATTCTTTAATTTTTTCTAATATAGGTATCAAGGGCATTAGTAATTCATTCACTCATAATGAAAATATACTGCTCCAGAAGAGTTAAGGATATCGTATTCAATCATTTTGAAAAGTATGAAATCTTCGAGCAAATCGTTGTAAAATCATTTAAAACTCAATAACAACTTAAATTGATCCAATAAAAATCAGTATGAGAAATTTCGTCAATCTGGTCGCCTTTTTCTGAAGTTTGGTTCTTTGCATATGCTTCATGAATGTTCTTATTTTGAAATTGAGTCAGTTTATCAACGGCTTCGATTTGAAACGAGTTTTCTAAAAATGCCAAGACGTAAATTCAAAAACGCTGAGGCTAATAGGGCTATCGGAATGCTATACAGGGTGGCCTAACTAAGGTTGTTGTAGCGGAAAGGCTCCAAGTCAGCCAAAGTGTGATATCTCGACTATGGAATAGGTCCAAGGAAACAGGTTCCGTGTTAGAAAGACCAAGACTTGGTCGGCGACGAAAAACAACACTTGCTCAGAATAGTTTCATCACCGTTTCGGCGAGAAGAAAGCCTACATCTACGTGTGTAGAATGCTACGGAAAACTCTTCAAATGCAGATGGGGTCCAAGTTTCCATCGAAACCATCAGAAGACGTTTGAGAGAGGTGAGTCTAGGTTCTAGACGTCCATTAAGAGGAGTTCCATTTACACGTGACCATGAGCGTCAAAAACTGGAATGGGCAAGGCAACATATCAATTGGAACGATTAAAGGCGTAGCGTCCTTTTCGCTGATGA
This sequence comes from Hippodamia convergens, assembly GCA_038502775.1. Lineage (NCBI taxonomy): Eukaryota > Metazoa > Arthropoda > Insecta > Coleoptera > Coccinellidae > Hippodamia > Hippodamia convergens. Next base: position 48,934,550 of record CM076610.1, read on the forward strand.
ATCCAGATATGGACGATTTACAGATTCTTGAAGAATAAGGGTATGAACAATCCCACGCATACCCATCCATTCCGAGGGGGTAGTGTCATGGTATGGGCCCGGGATATATTTCAACGGGCGCACAGATCTACACATTTGTCCCGGGAATATGACCTCCTTACACTATAGGGAGCATGTCATTGACAATGTTTTGCCAAATTTCTAGACGATAACGCTAGACCGCACCGTGCAGCCATAGTTGAGAATGTGCACGAAGAGCTTGGTACTCCACATTTATCAATACCTCCGCACTCACCAAATTCGAATTGCATAGAACATGCATGGGAGATGCTCCAAAGAAGATTAGATAATCATCAACCTACCCCAGAATCCTTAAATGATCTGAGAGAGCTTATGCCTCGTATATGGAACCAAATACCTCAAGAAATGTTCAACAACCTCGTGTATATTATGCTAAGAAGATGTCAAGCTGTTATTGAAGCCCGTAGAGGCCATACATTGTATAGATAGTCTTAAAATGCTTGAATTCTTTGTGAAAGAAATTTCATTATTTTACTCGATTTTTCTTAACCACCCTGTAAACGCTGCAGGCGTACAGGCTAAAATTAATTTTATTTCCTGCAACTTGAAATCATATCAATATGAATTTTCATCACAAAATTTCATTTGAACTATATTTTTTCGCAATTTAAGTCAATATCCCTAGCTCATGTGGAGCAGTTTATTATTCCACTATAGCCGATATTAAATATATAAATCTTTTTATTTCTGCTCAGATTCAAGATAGCTTCTAACGTGGAAGTTGACACAAATTTGAGAAAAATATATGTATAACACTCGCATAAATACCTTTCGATAATGTTTCAACATCAATTCTACTATTCAGAAAACCTAATAATTTCACAAATTTACGTATATTGAAAGAAAATATCAATAATTTACAAACCATGACTATACAGGGTGAGTCTTTGACTTGTACATATATTCAAACCATTGATTTTTCAGGTCAAAAGAAATACTTTTTTCGTATACCATTTTTTCCGATTCAGCCTACATAAAAAGATATGGCCATTTTAAACTTTCTTAATGGGCTATGCCTTCCCTGGAAATGTTTCCATTATTGTCATGTGACAATAAAGTTTTTCTGAAATTAGATCTACCACCTAAACCTTCGAGAAAGTGTATCAGAAATTTAATCCCTTGAATCTTTTGATCATAGTTGCAAAGTAACCATTTTTTTAAATTTCGCTGATATAGATTTCTTTAAATCATAAATAACTCGAAGAATGCGCATTTTACTAGATTTCATGAAGGATACTTTTATTTTCCAAAATGGCCAAATATTCATTAAACAGCATTAAAATTACTTTCAAAAGTTGTGACAATAGAGTTTCTGGTATAATTATGGAATGTTGTATATATTGGTCATAATAAAAAAAATATAAGATGTGAGTGAATTTTCGTGTTCGTAGAAGATTTGCCACTTTAATAGAAACCTATATTCTGAAAATCATTTAATTCGATAAAATTAATCGCGATATATATTCGAAAACTAAATTTTTTTTATGCATTTTCAACAGCCTGTATCTTTCCAACCGAGCCGAATCGGAAAAAATGGAAGGGACAAAATATGCTTCTTTTGACCTCAGGAATCTACCGTTAAAATATATGTACAACTTAAAGACTCTGCATATTTCTTATGGGATTATTCCAAACTATACGGGCTTAGATTTTTGGATTTGCCAATAGAAGCCGAAGCTAAAGCCTTGGTTTCCTCAAAAGCGGTATCTACAAGTTCCGATAAAACAAATGACGTTAGGTTGCGGTGGGAAAATCAGGTTTCTTGATTGCAGCGATCAAATGTGCAAAGACTTGGTTTTTTCGAAAGCCGTTTTCTAATATGAAAACAATCGAAATCACAATACTTCTCCACCGCAATCATTGACGAACTGTTTCTCGTCGTAATGCAACCATACCGAAATATCACGTTGCGCATCCTTAAAAATCACTGCTGATGTTATGCATGGTACAGTTTTCCATGACGTCATTTGCTGGTCGTCATTTGTCGGTACCGCTTTCGGGGAAACCAAGGCTTCACACATCCTCAGCAGCCGCATCTGCAAACCGAAACTCCCCCGATCAACCGAAACATTTTGACGCTCGCAGATCGGATCTGTTGGTGTGATGTGGCGGTGTCGGCACGCGACTAAAACGGCCCCCCCTCCCCTCCCGGCCCCCGGCACCGTGCCACCGCACGCGCCGCCCGCCCTTGCAGCGCGACCCGCCGTCACGCCAACACATCTCTCGCCCACTTGCCCGCGGGATCTTGCCTGACGGTCACACACCGCCTCCAGACGTCCGACTTGCCACTTCGACCCCACGCGATTACTTCCTCCGCTATTCCCGCGCGGCCTCCCGTCCCCAGTGATCCAGTGCGTTCCCATCCATCACGGAAGGAAGTGCTCGTGCCGAAAATAGCATGACCGCCAAGAGCAAACGACCGTCGGAACCTCGTCGCGCCAACAAACCCCTGATGGAGAAGAGGAGGCGAGCACGCATCAACCAGAGCCTGGCAGCCCTCAAGACCCTCATCCTGGACAGCGCCAAAGCAGAGAAAACCAAGCACTCCAAGCTGGAGAAGGCAGACATCCTCGAACTCACAGTGCGTCACTTCCAGAGACACAGGAGCCTGGACGTCAAAGGCGTGAACCAATACAAAGCAGGCTATTCCGACTGCGTCCGGGAAGTCCAAAGGTACCTCGAAACCCCAGACGTCCAAACCATGACCATCCTAGACGCTGGCGTCCGCCAAAGACTCCTCAGACACCTCGAAAGCTGCGTCACTGAAGTAGACATGGATCTTCGACCACCCAACCCTGCTCTAGAAGAAAGACTCCAACCTGAAGAAAACAACAACGAAAACGAGGCATCTTCGAATTCTCTCCCCTCAAAGCATCCACAGGTCAAAGAAGAAAAGGTGAAGACTGATGGAAATTACGTCTTGCTTCTTCCGGAACATTACCTGCAACTCGCCAACGCTTTGGGTGTTAATCTCAAGCATCAAGAAGATATTTCAACCCCTTCTGTGTCACATCACCAAGTGAGCGATATTGCTAAGAAAGAACCGAATGAGGAGTTGGATGGAAGTGGGGGTTTGGTTAATAATGTGGAGAATATGTGGAGGCCTTGGTAAATTGGATGCGTTTGTTCGTTATTGTTGATTTGTTGCTAGTTTTTTTAGACAATCTCACGTTGTAAATTTTGGAAAGAATGTTGATGTTTGACTATTTATGTGTGATGATGAATTGATGAATATAACTTTTTCAATATAAAGTTTTCAAAATATTCAGTTTTATTAATCATTGATATACCCCTATTTTGTTCTCTGGATGAAACATAATAATGATGGAAATTCATAAAAAAATTCATGAGAAAAGAATCAATTGAAATGGCAAAATAGATAAGATATAAAAAATTAAAATCAATTAAATATGCAAATTTTTATGGTTGCAAAGGCTTGAATTTTGAATTATCTACTGAATTTGAAACTAAAAATTTTCTATAGGTATCTAAACTTTGTTGCAATGAAAAAAACTCAAAAAGTTTATAAAGCTGAGGTAAATGTGACGCCAGTTTCATTTTCTCTCGTTGGGATTTATTGAAATTGTGATGGGTATTCAAAAACACAGATAAAAATTTCGTAAGTTGGTGCAAAATTCAACTAAAACCTCTCGACTCTCAAATTCTGATGATTTAAGCGTCTCTAGCCTTATAAGGCTTCATAAAAATTAAAAAACAATTAAATACCCAAATATTCCAATTTTTATGCTTTCAATGGCTTCAATTTTGAATAATCTACTGAATTTGAAACTGACAATTCTCAATAGGTACTAACATTGTTCCAATACAAAAAAAGGACTTGAAAGGTTTACAAACCTGATGGATATTTGAATAAACACATAAAAACTTTCGTAAATTGGGGCTAAATTCAACATTTGAAAGCTTTCAAAGACAAAGTTTGTAATGAAAAATCCATACACTTTCAAATTCTGATTATTTCAAGCGTCTCTAGCTTGAAGACAAACGTAGAAGCCTTAGTAGGCTTCATACAAATGAGAAAAAAATTAAATACCCAAATATTCCAATTTTTATGCTTGCGAATTATTGACTGAATTTGAAACTCACAATTTTCAATAGGTATTAACATTGTTCCAATAGAAAAAAGGACTTGAAAGGTTTACAAGCCTGATGGGTATTTCTTCCTCCTCTATTCCCGAGTGGCCTCACGTCCCGAGTGATCCAGTGCGTTCCCATCCATCACGAAAGGAAGTGCTCGTGCCGAAAATAGCATGACCGCCAAGAGCAAACGACCGTCGGAACCTCGTCGCGCCAACAAACCCCTGATGGAGAAGAGGAGGCGAGCACGCATCAACCAGAGCCTGGCAGCCCTGAAGACTCTCATCCTGGACAGCGCCAAAGCCGAGAAAACCAAGCACTCCAAGCTGGAGAAAGCAGACATCCTCGAACTCACAGTGCGTCATTTCCAGAGACACAGGAGCCTGGACGTCAAAGGCGTGAACCAATACAAAGCAGGCTATTCCGACTGCGTCAGGGAAGTCCAAAGGTACCTCGAAACCCCAGACGTCCAAACCATGACCATCCTAGACGCTGGCGTCCGCCAAAGACTCCTCAGACACCTCGAAAGCTGCGTCACTGAAGTAGACATGGATCTTCGACCACCCAACCCTGCTCTAGAAGAACGACTCCAACCTGAAGAAAACAACAACGAAAACGAGGCATCTTCGAATTCTCTACCACCGAAGCATCCCCAGGTCAAAGAGGAAAAGGTGAAGACTGATGGAAATTACGTCCTGCTTCTTCCAGAACATTACCTGCAACTCGCCAACGCTTTGGGTGTCAATCTCAAGCATCAAGAAGATCTTTCCCCACCTTCTGTGTCACATCACCAAGTGAGCGATATGGCTAAGAAAGAACCGAATGAGGAGATGGATGGAAGTGGGGGTTTGGTTAATAATGTGGAGAATATGTGGAGACCTTGGTAAATTTGATGCGTTTGTTCGTTATTGTTAATTTGTTGCTAGTTTTTTTAGACAATCCCACGTTGTAAATTTTGGAAAGAATGTTGATATTTGACTATTTATGTGTGATGATGAATTGATGAATATAACTTTTTCAATATAAAGTTTTCAAAATATTCAGTTTTATTAATCATTGATGTAACCCTTTTTTGTTCTCTGGACGAAACATAATAACAGTGACGGCTCGTCAGGGTAGGCAGGGTCGGCCGGGCCGACCCAAAAAATAATTATAAAAATTCAATTCATTCAAACTTATTCTGAATGACCGATTTCGATATTCAAATTCCCTCAATAGGTATATATTTCCACTTAGAACAGGAAAATATACCTAACTTCGATTAAACGCGACTTGCATAGTCGATTCTCTCATCTTTCAATTATACTACGCTGGAAGCTGGAACTACCCCGGTGCGGCCTGCCGTACTAGGCACGCTATGTTACAGATAGATACGACGAAAGCAGAACGGAACAACCTCGATATTCGGTAGCAATATATATAGACAAGGTCGGCCCAGTCTCTACGGCCGTGCTTGCCTCCCTGCTAGAGCGTCAATCGGGCGATATTCTTTATGTTTATTCCAAATTTCAAATGAAAGACTAATTGAAATATATTATATCTATTTCAGAAAAGAGGGTTGTTATACCGTTTGAGGGTACTTTATTGATTCATGAAAATATAATTTATTCCTAACTCTCAATAAATAACACCCCGATTTCAAAAGTTCTGAAATAAATGCGGATTCATGCCAGGCTCGGCCAGCCGCATTACCTATCCCTGAGTCCAGAGTGTGGAATTAGACTTGCATCGTAGAGTGAAATCGGGTGAGTCGGGTGTATTTAAAACTGAGAGGGTGTAGTGTGTTTTCTTTGGCAATCAAATTACGAATTTATTAGATTGTTGAATTAAACTCAAATGAGTGATGGCGAATGTAAGGGAAGTATTATCAAATAGCGGCGACTTGGTAAGTTTTTTACTAGAGAACAAGTTTCTCGCATTTTCATACGACGAAAAAAAATTCGTGAAGGAGTTACCAATTCCTAGACCTTCTATGTCAAATCTGGTTCAGCGTACAACGAGTCATAATCGCGCCTTTTCAAAAACTATTTATGAAAAATTCATTTGGTTAACCGGTAGCGAAACTCGAAATGAACTTTTCTGTTGGTACTGCCTTCTATTTTCTGATCAAAAGAGCCCTTTCTGTTCGACTGGATACGATAACTTGAAGGACATTCATCGCGCTTCGGGTAAACATGAAATGTCCAAAGAGCATATTCATTCGTCTCTAAAATTTAAGTTGTTTGGAAAACAAAATATTTTGAATAGCTTGGACAGTGCACATCGCGAATTCATAAAGAGTTTCAACGATAAGGTTTGGGAAAATCGTAAAATGATGAAGCATTTGTTAAATATGATCATTTTCTCATCGACAAATTTAGAGTAAACGATGAAAGTGTTGATTCCGACAATCAGGGGAACTTCAAGGAGCTCGCTAAATCCGCCGCGACCTTAGACGAAGATTTCGAAAAGTTTATTGATTCTTCCGTGTCCTCCGTATTTTGTGGTTTGTCAAAAACAATATTAAACGATTTAATTGATTCGGTGACCAAAATTTTGAGAGAGAAAATTCATGACGAAATAAAAAGTGCATCGTGCTTTTCTTGGGAAATAGACGAAACAACAGATATAAGATGTTTTTCTCAGATGTCCGTTATTTTCCGCTTCGTTCGTGACGGTAAAATATCGGAACGGTTTTGGGGTTTCTTCGACGTCAATAAAGGTCGAACCGCAAATGATATTTTCAATACCTTGTTGGATAATTTCAATCATTTCAATATTGCGACTAATTTGGTAGGACAAACCTATGACGGCGCGGCTGTGATGGCCGGAGAAATTGATGGTTTACAATCGCGAATAAAAACAATTGCTCCTCGAGCACTTTTCACGCACTGTTATGCACATAAATTAAATTTAGTTTTGCAAGACTCTACGAAGAAAATCAATGAATGTCGCGTGTTTTTTTCGAATCTTTCCGGATTTTCATCTTTTTTCACTAAATCTCCTAAACGTACTAATATTTTAGACGAAATTTGTAGGAAAAGATTACCCTCTAGCTCGGAAACTCGTTGCTGTAAAAACGATATTTGATAAGCGGGAAAATTTAATTGAAGTTTTTGATTATATTAATGAGAATCTGGACGAATGGGATGATATTTCGATACGTGAAGCTATCGGTCTGAAGAAAATTTCGTTGATCGATAATTATAAAAATTTATTCGATAGAGATCAACTGAAACGGGAATAACAGATTTTGTACTCGGACAAAGCTATCTTCGGCAATTCAAATACGTTGAATGGTGTGACGGAATTCATTTTCGCGAATAATATTGTTTCCGATGTTCCTGATTTATATAAGTTGTTTTGTATGATTTTGTCCCTTCCACCAACATCCGCGTCCGTAGAAAGTTTTTCAGCGCTCAAAAGAATAAAATCTTTTAGTAGAAACACGATTTCGCAAAACCGTTTAAATAACCTCGCACTACTGTCAATCGAAAGAGGTTTAGTTAAACAGCTAGCAAGGGGGAATATTTTTTTTGATAAAATCATTGACGACTTCGCGATTAATTGATTTAATTTATAAAAATGAATGAAGGATACCTGCACAATATTTTTTTGTTGTCTGTTATTTATTTGATAAATTTTGTATACCTATATATAATTTGTTTTGTTTCTTATATCCTTTACTTTTATTTTATATTCATATATTTATGAGGACTGTTTTCCATATCTTGTAATATCTATTGAATGTTGATAATCGAATATTTTATCATTTCTTTTTTCCCAGAGTTTATTTTTATTTTCATTTTTTATTCATTTGAGAATTTTTTTTATTGGGTTTTTTATATCCAATACTTTCATTTTATATTTATTTCTTCATAATCAATGTTTTCCTTTGTTTGTTACATATTTTAATAACTTTTCAATGTTGATAATTGCATCTTTTATCATTTCTGTTTTTTTCCGAGAGTTTATTTTCATTTTCAGTTTTCATTTGGGTTATAATAGGGCTATTATAGGCGAGGTTTCTCAATAAAATCAAAAAACCATATTCATATTAATATGAATCTGGCCGACCCACACGTGAAGAGCACGAGCCGTCACTGCATAATAATGATGGAAATTCAATGAAAAAATTCATGAGAAAAGAATAAATTCAAATGGCAGAATAGAGATGATATAAAAAATGAAAATCAATTAAATACCCAAGTTTTTATGGTTGCAAAGGCTTGAATTTTGAATTATCTACTGAATTTGAAACTGAAAATTTTCTATAGGTATCTGAACTTTGTTGCAATGAAAAAAAACCTCAAAAAGTTTATAAAGCTGAGGTGAATGTGTCGCCAGTTTCATTTTCTCTCGTTGAGATTTATTAAATCAATGATGGGTATTTAAATAGGCAGATAAAAATTTTCGTTAGTTGGTGCAAAATTCAACTGAAACCTTGCGACTCTCGAATTCTGATGATTTAAGCGTCTCTAGCCTTATAAGGCTTCATGAAAATGAAAAAAACAATTAAATACCCAAATATTCCAATTTTTATACTTTCAATGGCTTTAATTTTGAATTATCTACTTTAATTTTGAATTATCTACTGAATTTGAAACTCACAATTTTCAATAGGAATTAAACATTGTTCCAATATAAAAAATGACTTGAAAGGTTCACAAACCTGATGGGCATTTAAATAAACACATAAAAACTTTCGTTAATTGGGGCAAAATTCAACTTTTGAAACCTTTCGAAGACAAGGTATGTAATGTAAAAATCCATTCACTCTCAAATTCTGATGATTCGAGCGTCTCTATCCTGATGACAACCGTAGAAGACTTATTAGGCATCATTATAATGAAAAAACAATTAAATACCCAAATATTCCAATTTTTATGCTTTCGATGGCTTTAATTTTGAATTATCTACTGAATTTGAAACTCACAATTTTCAATAGGTATTAAACATTGTTCCAATAGAAAAGAGGGACTTAAAAGTTATACAAACCTGATGGGTATTTCTTCCTCCTCTATTTCCGCGAAGCCTCCAGTCCCCAGTGATCCAGTGCGTTCCCATCCATCACGGAAGGAAGTGCTCGTGCCGAAAATAGCATGACCGCCAAGAGCAAACGACCGTCCGAACCTCGTCGCGCCAACAAACCCCTGATGGAGCACTCCAAGCTGGAGAAAGCGGACATCCTCGAACTCACAGTGCGTCATTTCCAGAGACACAGGAGCCTGGACGTCAAAGGCGTGAACCAATACAAAGCAGGCTATTCCGACTGCGTCAGGGAAGTCCAAAGGTACCTCGAAACCCCAGACGTCCAAACCATGACCATCCTAGACGCTGGCGTCCGCCAAAGACTCCTCAGACACCTCGAAAGCTGCGTCACTGAAGTCGACATGGATCTACGACCACCCAACCCTGCTCTAGAAGAAAGACTCCAACCTGAAGAAAACAACAACGAAAACGAGGCATCTTCGAATTCTCTACCACCGAAGCATCCCCAGGTCAAAGAAGAAAAGGTGAAGACTGATGGGAATTACGTCTTGCTTCTTCCAGAACATTACCTGCAACTCGCCAACGCTTTGGGTGTCAATCTCAAGCATCAAGAAGATATTTCAACCCCTTCTGTGTCACATCACCAAGTGAGCGATATGGCTAAGAAAGAACCGAATGAGGAGTTGGATGGTAGTGGGGGTTTGGTTAATAATGTGGAGAATATGTGGAGACCTTGGTAAATTGGATGCGTTTGTTCGTTATTGTTGATTTGTTGCTAGTTTTTTTAGACAATCCCACGTTGTAAATTTTGGAAAGAATGTTGATATTTGACTATTTATGTGTGATGATGAATTGATGAATATAACTTTTTCAATATAAAGTTTTCAAAATATTCAGTTTTATTAATCATTGATGTACCCCTATTTTGTTCTCTGAACGAAACATAATAATGATGGAAATTCATTGAAAAAATTCATGAGAAAAGAATAAATTGAATTGGCAAAATAGAGATGATATAAAAAATGGAAATCAATTAAATATCCAAATTTTTATGGTTACGAAGGCTCGAATTTTGAATTATTATCTACTGAAATTGAAACTGAAAATTTTCTATAGGTATCTAAAATTTGTTGCAATGAAAAAAAAAACTCAAAAAGTTTATAAAGCTGAGGTAAATGTGACGCCCAGTTTTTTTTTTCTCTCGTTGAGACTCATTAAATTAATGATGGGTATTCAAATACACAGATAAAAATTATCGTTAGTTGGTGCAAAATTCAACTGAAACCTTTCGACTCTCTAATTCTGATGATTTAAGCGTCTCTAGCCTTATAAGGCTTAATAAAAATGAAAAAACAATTAAATACCCAAAGATTCCAATTTTTATGCCTTCAATGGCTTTAATTTTGAATTATCTGCTGAATTTGAAACTCACAATTCTCAATAGGTATTAAACATTGTTCCAATAGAAAGAAGGACTTGAAAGGTTCACAAACCTGATGGGTATTTAAATAAAGACATAAAAACTTCCGTTAATTGGGGCAAAATTCAACTTATGAAACCTTTCGAAGACAAGGTATGTAATGTAAAAATCCATGCACTCTCAAATTCTGATGATTCGAGCGTCTCTACCCTGATGACAACCGTAGAAGCCTTATTAGGCTTCATTAAAATGAAGGAACAATTAAATACCCAAATATTCAAATTTTTATGCTTTCGATGGCTTTAATTTTGAATTATCTACTGAATTTGACACTCACAATTTTCAATAGGTATTAAAAATTGTTCCAATAGAAAAAAAAGACTTGAAAGATATACAAACCTGATGGGTATTTATTCCTCATCTACTTCCGAGAGGCCTCCAGTCCAGTCCCCAGTGATCCAGTGCGTTCCCATCCATCACGGAAGGAAGTGCTCGTGCCGAAAATAGCATGACCGCCAAGAACAAACGACCGTCGGAACCTCGTCGCGCCAACAAACCCCTGATGGTGAAGAGGAGGCGAGCACGCATCAACCAGAGCCTGGCAGCCCTGAAGACCCTCATCCTGGACAGCGCCAAAGCCGAAAAAAACCAAGCACTCCAAGCTGGAGAAGGCAGACATCCTCGAACTCACAGTGCGTCATTTCCAGAGACACAGGAGCCTGGACGTCAAAGGCGTGAACCAATACAAAGCAGGCTATTCCGACTGCGTCAGGGAAGTCCAAAGGTACCTCGAAACCCCAGACGTCCAAACCATGACCATCCTAGACGCTGGCGTCCGCCAAAGACTCCTCAGACACCTCGAAAGCTGCGTCACGGAAGTCGACATGGATCTCCGACCATCCAACCCTTCTCTAGAAGAAAGACTCCAACCTGAAGAAAACAACAACGAAAACGAGGCATCTTCGAATTCTCTACCACCGAAGCATCCCCAGGTCAAAGAATAAAAAGGTGAAGACTGATGGAAATTACGTCTTGCTTCTTCCGGAACATTACCTGCAACTCGCCAACGCTTTGGGTGTTAATCTCAAGCATCAAGAAGATATTTCCCCACCGTCTGTGTCACATCACCAAGTGAGCGATATGGCTAAGAAAGAACCGAATGAGGAGATTGATGGAAGTGGGGGTTTGGTTAATAATGTGGAGAATATGTGGATACCTTGGTAAATTGGATGCGTTTGTTCGTTATTGTTGATTTGTTGCTAGTTTTTTAGACAATCCCACGTTGTAAATTTTGGAAAGAATGTTGATATTTGACTATTTATGTGTGATGATGAATTGATGAATATAACTTTTTCAATATAAAGTTTTCAAAATATTCAGTTTCATTAATCATTGATGTACCCCTATGTTGTTCTCTGGACGAAACATAATAATGATGGAAATTCATTGAAAAAAGTCATGAGAAAAGAATAAATTAAAAGGAAAAAATAAGGATGATATAAAAATGAAATAACAATTAAATACCCAAAGGTTCCAATTTTTATGCTCGCAATGGCTTTAATTTTGAATTACCTACTGAAATTGAAACTCACAATTTTCGATAGGTTGAAAGGTTTATAAACCTGAGGTGTATATTGTGCCACTTTCATTGGCTCTTGTTGAGATTTCTTGAATAAATGATAGGTATTTAAATAAACAGATAAAAATTTTCATTAGTTGGGGCAAAATTCAACTTTCGAAACCAAAGTATGTAATGTAAAAACCCCCGCTTGCCTGATGCCGAACGTAGAGAAGCCTAATTAGGCTTCATGTTTATCTATCTGTATGTGACAACTCATTCATTCACAATTTTTGCGTTACAAGGTACCATATTTCTATCTGATCGAGAATTCCATTAGGATAATATAAGAAATTAAGGTTTTTCCAACACCCTTTATCTACATATATTGTCAACGAAAACGGACTTTGAAAATGTTGAAGAAGAAAGTATTTTATTTCAAGAGCGGAATCTGAATTCAAAAATTAATAAACAAGTAAAAAACTTGTGTAGTTGAAATTTGAAGGTCCCCTTGAACAATTGAAAATTCGTGGATATTTTAGAAGTTACCGAAGGAAGGAGGCTGAAATTCAGTATCTAGGAGGCATGGACAGATATCAGTAAGTCTAAAATACTATGATCGAATGTTACAAGTTGACTCTTTATTCAAGTTTGTTATTACATACTTTTGAAAACGAGAAAAATTTGTCTATCTATATAACTCTTCATCTTAGAAAATGAAGGAGTATCTGCAAAATTTGGGACAAATAGGTTCGCAGTAGATATTTAGATTGAGTAAACATACCTACACTTTTGAAAACAAGAGAACTCTGTCTATCTCTAATCTCTAATAACTCTGCATCTTTTCAATGAAGGTATCTGTAGAATTTGGAATGAATAGGTTGGCTGTAGATTTGTGGTGTAATTTTCTGCAGTACTTATTCTTGCAATAGAAGACCCTTTATTGTTGCATAAGGCCTCAATTCATTTCAGTGATTTTAAATTTTTGTTTTGGTGCACAAAATCAGCTTTCAACACAAGCCTCGATTTAAAGCCCCAATTCAGAAAAAAATTCTTTGCATAATGTTGTTGCAGAAATCAGAAATCCTAACTTCTTGCAATATTATAATATTGCTTGAATTTCGAAATTTTATATAATTTCAACAAAAGGAATTTTTTTTTGTATCTGCTCAAAAGTTGCAGAAAATCTATCACTGATCAATATTATGATAAATTAATATTTTTGTACCAATGATTGAAAAAGTTACTGAGCATTGGTAAGTACTGAATCAATGAAAATTAATACAGTAAGTTGAAGAAAGTATTCAGAACCTCTAAGGTTAATGTCAGTTTTTTTACTGACTATTGGATCCATTGGATTTAAATTTCTGAAACCTGAAAAACCCCAGCAAAGTCGTCGTCGAAAAGTTTCCATCCAAGAAAGTAGTTGTTTATTTGTACGTTGCTTCAACAAATCATCGAAATCACAGAAATTGTGATGATTTGAAAATAACCTTGATTGATTCTTATTTTTATTTTATCTTCATCATTGAAAGTTAATTTTCTCAAATTCTTTGTCGAATCTTCTTCCACATGTTGTAGAATAAAATGTTGCGGGAATATCTCATGTTTCAGTTTCATGGAAATATTATTGATTAAAAGTTGGCGTCTTGTCGCGGATTTATTTATTATCTGTCAAATTCAAGAGAGAGAAAACAGTTCTGCCAATCAATATTTTTCAATGCAAAAATTACTAAACGATATTTATGAAATCATTTGATTAATTTCGATCACAATTCATTGAATTAGAGAAAAAATGGATAATGCTGCGATCAAAGCACTATAGCTTTCTTGTCATCATTGAATCAAAGATGAAATGAGAGTACCGCAAAAATTTCAACACTTGAAGGAGCATATGGATCTCAGCGAGAATATTCTCAACATTCTCACCTCCTGGAGGAACACTTGATGAGAATGGGTTCAGTATATATGACCATTGCAGACTCTTTGGGGTGGTAGAAGAGACTTTAGGTCACAGAAATTGTTTTGGACAAGAAATTTGCAGAAGGGAGAAAGTAACTTGAATCCCAGATTCTTCAGGACATTGGAACTCTAGAACTTGAGGACAAGCTGTAGACTAGTACTGCTGTGATCGGGGTACAATATAAATTGGATGTCGCAGTGCAATACAACCCAACTCAATCTCGTCTGATCCAATATAAATCCACTTGGTGAAAGAAAGGACCAAAAAATGCCAATTTACAATAAGAAATTAGGGACTTTTTCCCAGCCACCAACATTCCCTGAAGCATCACTCAAGTTTCACTCATCATTCACATACCCTGACGCCTTTTCCTTTTCAAGGGTAATCGATTAGATCATTAGGAGTGCACCACATAATGAAGTACCCACCCTAAACCTAACATTGTATATACAATGCTACTAGATAATCCTTCAATTTTTCTCTATAATCATACATGACCTAGACAAGTTCAGTACATGAAAATATATTCTTGCCGAGTTATCGATTCCAAAGAAAAACTTCGATTTACGTGGCTGGATAAGTATGGAATTATTGACATTGAGGGTAGCCAGCGAAAAATCAAAATTATGTTGGTAATATAAATCTGTAATTTTTGAGTTGAAGAATTTAGATGTTGATAAAAGATAAATAGCACTGAATTTTTACTTTCCTAAATTTTAATTATCAGAATAAGAAGAGCCATTTGACATTCAAGAAATGGATATGAAGTGATCTCCGTAAATTAGGAGAGGATATTATATGCGATAATAATTTATGTTTGTTGGATATAATGAGTTAACGATGTTTCTCCGATGCGCATCCGCCATTTACTAGGATTGTATTGTTGAAGTGGTCGATGCTTAATACCATCTATGTTTGAGTGACTTGGGCAGGTGGAGATCACATAAAGCTAGATAGCTTTAGTGCAAAGCAAAGTTTCAGCCAAACTGAAAATCTAGAAACCTTGTTTATAAATCTCTAGTTATTTAATGAAGAGTAGTTGGGGGAGTTGGCTGACAGAGGGCGCTTCAGTAAACTCCACTAATATACTTGTTTATAAACAAGGCTATCATTAATATTATTATATTTGTCGTGATACAATCTCATATTAGTCTACACCATTCTACAATATTTGTTTCATTGGATTCTGAAGAGACGCATTCACAGTAAAATATTAATTGATTTCATTAAATGAGCATCTCACACTAAAGTGCCCTCTATCATCTAACTCCCCCCAACTACTATCCATTAAATAACTAGAGTTAATATAAACAATGCTAGAAAGTCTTTGAAAATAAAGTTTCAAATCTGTTTGCATTGAATTTTAGAATTTTCAATCCATGAATAAATGAAAATGGAGCCACATTTTATGTTGACATCGCATCAAGCATGTATGGTTGGTCGAATTAGATTAGAAAATTTAAGAAAACTGTTCTGGAGCATTTACCAATTCGTTACACAGGGATTTTTTAATTAATCCATATAAATTAAAATAAAATACCAATTTTCATCGTTAGTAGTAACTAGAGAATGCTAGAATAATTCATATTTATGTGTTAAGTAAAATTGGAGGAACAAATTTATTGGAAACACTTTTATTACTAACTGAAACTTACACCTTACTTTTTATTCTTAAACATTCTACTGACGATATACGATCCTTATTTTCAAGCCTATTCAAACAGTTGAGACCGTCGTTTAATGCTCTTTGTTTTTGCTATTTCAGTTAATGATTGGAAATATAAGGTTCCCAACAAGCCAATTCAGATAAAGCTTTTCTATTGAGCATTATAATCTCCCTCGCTAAACTTTCCCGGAATGTAAGTAATCGATACCATGTTCTTCACATCCTGCTCTCACTCTACAATCCCAGAGCTGGAAAACCCTTTGTTTAGTTTTAGTTTATTCTGGTTATTATGTTATATCCGATCATTGTCTCACTTACGTCTCCCATGTCTAATTTTTTCAATTTTCTTCCTTTAGTAGAATACACAAGAGCGCGATGTACATTTCTTATGGCAATACTGTAGCAATTTCGTCGTCGTCCAACATAATGCTGAAAAAAAGCAAATGAAAAGATAAAATAAAAACAAAATTCATTCACTCACTGCAGCCAATTTGAATATCTGCCGTTTTCGCCAAAATTCATCAGGACCTCGAGATCTAATATAATTGACTAAAGAAGTGAAAACCATGCTGATTTGTATAAAAATTAATTTAGAAATTTTATACGATAACCATTAAATTCTTATGAGAATGAAGTGGGTTAATTTTAATTAATTGTCTAAAACCATAGATATAGATTAAATATATATATCTATGTAAATATATATATCTATGTCTAAAACATTTCTTTAGTTCAAAGAAACCACAGATGAGTTGAGACTTTCTGACAATTCAATGAAAAATAACTGATTTCAATACCAACTTCCATTGGTTCTCTGTACACTGTAATTAATTCAATGTTCTAATAATTAATGATGAATTTTTATAAAAACTTGGACGTTGTAGAGCAAATTAATAAGAACAAGAATGAAAAATTCTGTGATGAATCTTTGACAGATTTTGAAATTTTGATACATATGCTGACATATGTTGGATATTTCCATATTTTCATCAACTAGTCAAATGTAATTTATAAAAAATAGGATTATAAATAAACAACAACTGAATTTCTTCATTATATTATTATTACAAAATGGAAATACTTCCAGGTAGATGGTGGTATGTGTAGAATGCATTGAGAGTATAATTGTTTTTGTAAATTTGTTCGTATTTCGGTGTTTTATCGTAGATAAGAAATGGGTATGCATCTTTGTGTTTCTTTAAGTTTGAAAGGAGATGTTGTTCATATAATTTAATTTGAAAAATTATCTTATTTTCAGAGGGGTAAATGCAAACTTCAAGAAAGGTCCTGGGCTTTATGAATTTTTAGTGGAAGCTGAACTACAACATTATTTCAATAGTTTCAAGTAAGTCTAATAGAATTTTTTCACATATCCACTCAAGAAGCTTACCACTACGAATAATCTGTATCAATCATTTGAAGACTCTTGAAATTCGAAGTTAACAAACAATGATATTTTTATGTGGGGTTAATGACTTCAGAAAAATGTCATATTTTGCATGTGTATTATTTGTTATTCATTTCCAATACAAGCTATAAATACTTTCTAACGAAATTAAATGCCTAGTTTTATATTAGAAATTTGTTTGATTTAATCTTCTCCAAGGATTTAAAACATTCAATAAATACAGAATTCACTTTCCTCCTTAATTTCTTAGGATATTTATTTGTGTAAATTTGAAAGTGTCATGCATTAAAAAAAGAAGACTGTATGGAATTAACAGGTGTCCTTCTGAATATGCAACACACAATTGAAAAAGTTAATACACCAGTATAATTTGGGCTTATCACTCTAAATGTGCTAATTTGAACATTTTCATATTACTATCTTTATGTTACTACAAGAGCTTTGAAGCAATATTACATATATGACAGTAGGTATTCACAAACACATCACATTACAATCAATTGAGAGGGTACATAAATATTATGAACTAACAGAACATCAGGTTTTTGGGAAAGCTCTATTTTCATTTGTATTTTTTGTCTAATTGCCATATTCCTTTCCTACAGGAACAACCTGAAAATAACAACCACACCCTCACAGCTGAAATTCGCGATAGAAGGAGATCTGATTGAAATGGGTATGTCAAAACCAGAAATAAGGTGAGGCTACGAAAATATTATGAAAAACATTTTCCACACAACTACCTATCAAAATTCAAGAAATTGCTTACGCAAAAGAAACAAGAATACTCCAACACTGAATCCTGCCTCTTGAGTAACATGGACACCATGACTTTATCAAGAGCTCCTAAAATGTCGAGCAAACATATAATTCCAGCTGCCAGTATTTTCAATAAACAAGGAGTTAGGAATGGGGGAATTTGGGGTTGTGCAACAGGGAGTATGGTGCAACGAGGGTGAAAGGATACAGGTAATTAGGAAGCTTTTTATGAGCCTTGTTTTTTAAATTTTACAAAAATCCAATGTTATTTCTGAAGTGTCTTTTTGTAGATATTCTCCTGTTCTTTGTCTTAGGTCAAGGTATCAACTATTCTAGTCATTAGCTGGGTTGTTTTCTGTGTAGGCTGTATTATTACTTGATCATTGCACCACTTTATCTTTATGCAACAGTGAATTCTAGAAGAGTTCTCTGAATCAGAGATATTATTTTGTTACAGTAACATTTAAAATTGAGAATAATAGTTTAATTCCAATAGTCAAATATCTAATTGTGCACAACTATTCAAAACATTTTTTATTCACCACCTTATTTTGGGTACAAAAAGTAAATTAGTGGTGGAAAACAAGAAATAGATCTGAAAAACAAGAGAAAATTAGAACACCAAAATATGAAAGTACATGAAGTCATTTTTATGTAGTGATGTATATAAGGTAGATTCATGAAATTTATATGTTGTAGGTTGCAATAAAGTGTTTATCAAAGGATAGAATGCAGAGTAACATGGTAGAGTTTCTCAAGGAAGCATCTATTATGCACAATATAGATCATCCCAACATTGTTAGATTTTTCGGAGTGGTTCTACCGAATATTGAAGGTAGTTTGATGTTAGTAACTGAATTAGCTCCATTGAGATCACTTTTGGAGTGTTTGAAAGAGCCATCTCTCAGATCTAGTTTTCCTGTATTGACTTTGTGCGATTTTGCCTATCAGATTGTAGATGGAATGACATATTTAGAGGCTAATAGATTGATTCATAGGTGAGTTTCAATTGCTAGTCTTTCAAGAAATTAGGTTTGTTCCAACTCAAGGGATGTCCTACTCTAGGAACCGAATAGAACAATTCTATAAACGTCAATTCCTTAGGCTTAAGTATAGACATAGATTGGAAACTCTCCCAAAATTTTGAAACCGTGATCTATTGAGATCCGATACAATATAATATAGAAAAGTAATTAACCCTCTGTAACAACCATTTTGGAGTGTTTAGGTTTTCCATTAGTATAGACTTATCATAATGGATACTTCTTCCTGTCGTTTAATAGTGCTTGGTTAGGAAAAATATAGTTTTGCTATTTTTTGTTCTCTATCTATTGACTGTAAATTCAAATACCAACATTATTTGTTCCAGGTATCTGTTTTAAAAATGTGTCCTCCGTAAGGCAATGAATTGTTTGTTTTTTAATTTCTTCTTTATCGCAAATTGGAACAAACCTATTATAATTATTTCTTCTAAAGCTCTTTCAATATTTTTTTATTTAAAAGTTTACTATGTTCATCAGTAGAATATGGTGTAAAGTAAATTTTTGACAAAATAGAGTAAACCAGATAAAAAACATAGATCTCCACAAGCATATTGTACTTAGAGGGAAAAGCATGTGGTGTGAGGAAAAATTATATATTTTTTTTCAATAATATGCAAATTTTTTAGCACAGTAAATTATATCTTTTCAGGGATTTAGCTGCCAGGAATATATTGGTATTTTCCAAAAGTAAGGTGTGAAATTTTCTGATTTTGGATTAAGTCGTGCCTTGGGTCAAGGAAAGGATTATTACCAGACTAATTTCAATGTTAATTTGAAACTGCTGCCGATTGCTTGGTGTGCCCCTGAATGTATAACATACCTTCGTTTCACATCTGCCAGT
>CM076610.1:48954454-49005487 GCA_038502775.1 Hippodamia convergens
AATCAATATTTTTCAATGCAAAAATTACTAAACAATATTTATGAAATCATTTGATTAATTTCGATAACAATTCAATGAATTAGAGGAAAAATGGATAATGCTGCGATCAAAGCACTATAGCTTTCTTGTTCTTGTCATCATTGAATCAAAGATGAAATGAGAGTGCCGCAAAAATTTCAACACTTGAAGGAGCATATAGATCTCAGCGAGAATATTCTTAACATTCTCACTCCTGTAGAAACACCTGATGAGAATGGGTTTAGTAAAAAATGACCATTGCAGATTCTTTGGGGTGGTAAAAGAGACTTTGGGTCACAGAATTGTTTTGGACAGAAATTTGCAGAAGGGAGAAAGTAACTTGAATCCCAGATTCTGCAGGACATTGGAACTCTAGAACTTGAGGACAAGCTATAGACGAGTACCGAGTACTGCTGTGATGGGGGTACAATATAAATTGATGTCGTAGTGCAATACAACCCAACTCAATCTCGTCTAATCCAATATAAATCCACTTGGTGAAAGAAAGGACCAAAAAATGCCAATTTACAATAAGAAATTAGGGACTTTTTCTCAGCCACCAACATTCTCTGAAGCATCACTCAAGTTTCACTCATCATTCACATACCCTGACGCCTTTTCCTTTTCAAGGGTAATCGATTAGATCATTAGGAGTGCACCACATAATGAAGTGCCCAACCTAACTAGCATTGTATATATAATGCTACTAGATAATCCTTAATTTTTCTCTATAATCATACATGACCTAGACAAGTTCAGTACATGAAAATATATTCTTGCCGAGTTATCGATTCCAAAGAAAAACTTCGATTTACGTGGTTGGATAAGTATTGAATAATGACATTGAGGGTAGCCAGCGAAAAATCTAAATTATGTTGGTAATATAAAATCTGTAATTTTTGAGTTGAAGAATTTAGATGTTAATAAAAGATAAATAGCACTGAATTTTTACTTTTCTAAATTTTAATTATCAGAATAAGAAGAGCCATTTGACATTCAAGAAATGGATGTGAAGTGATCTCCGTAAATTAGGAGAGGATATTATATGCGATAATAATTTATGTTGTTGGATATAATGAGTTAACGATGTTTCTCCGATGCGCATCCGCCATTTACTAGGATTTTATTGTTGAAGTGGTCGATGCTTAATGCCATCTATGTTTGAGGGACTTGGAGGTGGAAATCACATAAAGCTAGATAGCTTTAGTGCAAAGTTTCAGCCAAACTGAAAATCTAGAAACCTTGTTTATAAATCTCTAGTTATTTAATGAAGAGTAGTTGGGGGAGTTGGCTGATAGAGGGCGATTCAGTAAACTCCACCCTTGTATATAAACAAGGACTCCACTAATATCATTAATATTATTATATTTGTCGTGATACAATCTCATATTTGTTCACACCAATCTACAATATTTGTTTCATTGGATTCTGAAGAGACGCATTCAGAGTAAAATATGAATTGATTTCATCAAATGAGCATCTCACACTAAAGTGCCCTCTATCATCTAACTCCCCCAACTACTGTCCATTAAATAACTAGAGTTATATAAACAATGCTAGAAAGTCTTTGAAAATAAGTTTCAAATTTTGTTTCCAAAATCTGTTTGCATTGAATTTTAAAATTTTCTATCCATGAATAAATTAAAATGGAGCAATATTTTTGTTAGTTGACATCGCATCACGTGTGTATGGTTGGTCGAATTAGATTAGAGAATTTAAGAAAACTTCTGGAGCATTCACCAATTCGTTACATAGAGATTGTTTTATCTAATCCATATAAATTGAAATAAAAGACCAATTTTCATGGTTAGTAGTAACTAGAGAAGGCTAGACTAATTCATATTTATGTGTTAAGTAAAATTGGGAGAACAAATTTATTGGAAACACTTTTATTACTAACTGAAACTTACACCTTACTTTTTATTCTTTAACATTCTACTGACGATGCGATCCTTATTTTCAAGCCTATTCAAACAGTTGAGACCGTCGTTCAATGCTCTTTGTTTTGCTATTTCAGTTAATGACTGGAAAGTATAAGGTTCCCAACAAGCCAATTCAGATAAAGCTTTTCTATTGAGCATTATATTTTCCCTGGCTAAACTTTCCCGGAATGTGAAATAATCAATACCATGTTCTTCACATCCTGCTCGCACTCTACAATCCCAGAGCTGGAAAACCATTTGTTAATTTCAGTTCATTGTTGTTATTATGTTATATCCGATCATTGTCTCACTTACGTCTCCATGTCTAATTTTTTCAATTTTCTTCCTTTAGTAGAATACACAAGAGCGCGATGTACATTTCTTATGGCAATACTGTAGCAATTTCGTCGTCGTCCAACATAATGCTGAAAAAAAGCAAATGAAAAGATAAAATAAAAACAAAATTCATTCACTCACTGCAGCCAATTTGAATATCTGCCGTTTTCGCCAAAATTCATCAGGACCTCGAGATCTAATATAATTGACTAAAGAAGTGAAAACCATGCTGATTTGTATAAAAATTAATTTAGAAATTTATACGATAACCATTAAATTCTTATGAGAATGAAGTGAGGTTAATTTTAATTAATTTGTCTAAAAAATTTCAAAACATTTCTTTAGTTCAAAGAAACCACAGATGAGTTGAGACTTTCTGACAATTCAATGAAAAATAATTGATTTCAATACCAATATCCATTGGTTCTCTGTACACTGTAATTAATTCATTGTTCTAATAATTAAATGATG
Organism: Hippodamia convergens; assembly: GCA_038502775.1. NCBI lineage: Eukaryota > Metazoa > Arthropoda > Insecta > Coleoptera > Coccinellidae > Hippodamia > Hippodamia convergens. The sequence goes on from CM076610.1 coordinate 48,957,202, forward strand.
AATTTTTATAAGAACTTGGACGTTGAAGGGCAAATTAATAAGAACATGAATGAAAAATTCTGTGATGAATCTTTGACAGATTTTGAAATTTTGACACAAATGCTGACATATGTGTTGGATATTTCCATATTTTCATCAACTAGTCAAATGTAATTTATAAATATTAGGATTATAAATAAACAACAACTGAATTTCTTCATTATATTATTATTACAAAATGGAAATACTTCCAGGTAGATGGTGGTTGTGTAGATTGCATTGAGAGTATAATTGTTTTTGTAAATTTGTTCGTATTTCGGTGTTTTATCGTAGATAAGAAATGGGTATGCATCTTTGTGTTTCTTTAAGTTTAAAAGGAGATGTTGTTCATATAATTTAATTTGAAAATATATCTAATTTTTAGAGGGTGTAAATGCAAACTTCAAGAAAGGTCCTGGGCTTTATGAATTTTTAGTGGAAGCTGAACTACAACATTATTTCAATAGTTTCAAGTAAGTCTAATAGAATTTTTTCACATATCCATTCAAGAAGCTTACCACTACGAATAATCTGTATCAATCATTTGAAGACTCTTGAAATTCGAAGTTAACAAACAGTTTATGGGACAATGATATTTTTATTTGGGGTTAATGACTTCAGAAAAATGTCATATTTTGCATGTATTATTTGTTATTCCTTTCCAATAAAGCTATAAATACTTTCTAACGAAATTAAATGCCTAGTTTCATATTAGATTTTGTTTGATTTAATCTTCTCCAAGGATTTAAAACATTCCATAAATACAGAATTCACTTTCTCCTTAATTTCTTAGGATATGTATTTGTGTAAATTTGAAAGTGTCATGCATTAAAAAAAGAAGACTGTATGGAATTAACAGGTGTCCTTCTGAAGATGCAACACACAATTGAAAAAGTTAATACACCAGTATATTTGGGCTTATCACTCTCAATGTGCTAATTTGACCATTTTCATATTACTATCTTTATGTTACTACAAGAGCTTTGAACCAATACTACATATATGACAGTATTACATATATGACAGTATTCACAAACACTTCACATTACAATCAATTGAGAAGGTACATAAATATTATAAACTAACAGAACATCAGGTTTTGGGAAAGCTCTATTTTCATTTGTATTTTTTGTCTAATTGCCATATTCCTTTCCTACAGGAACAACCTGAAAATAACACACCCTCACAGCTGAAATTCGCAATAGAAGGAGATTTGATTGAAATGGGTATGTCAAAACCAGAAATAAGGAGGCTACGCAAATATTATGAAAAACATTTTCCACACAACTACCTATCAAAATTCAAGAAATTGCTTACGCAAAAGAAACAAGAATACTCTAACACTGAATCCTGCCTCTTGAGTAACATGGACACCATGACTTTATCAAGAGCTCCTAAAATGTCGAGCAAACATATAATTCCAGCTGCCAGTATTTCAATAAACAAGGAGTTAGGAATGGGGGAATTTGGGGTTGTGCAACAGGGAGTATGGTGCAACGAGGGTGAAAGGATACAGGTAATTAGGAAGCTTTTTATGAGCCTTGTTTTTTAAATTTTACAAAAATCCAATGTTATTTCTGAAGTGTCTTTTTGTAGATATTCTCCTGTTCTTTGTCTTAGGTCAAGGTATCTACTATTCTAGTCATTAGCTGGGTTGTTTTCTGTGTAGGCTGTATTATTACTTGATCATTGCACCACTTTATCTTTACGCAACAGTGAATTCAGAAGAGTTCTCTGAATCAGAAGATATTATTTTGTTACAGTAACATTTAAAATTGAGAATAATAGTCAAATATCTAATTGTGCACAACTATTCAAGACATTTTTTATTCACCACCTCATTTTGGGTACAAAAAGTAAATTAGTTATGAAAAACAAGAAATAGATCTGAAAAACAAGAGAAAATTGGAACACCAAAATATGAAAGTACATGAAGTCATTTTTATGTAGTGGTGTATATAAGGTAGATTCATGAAATTTATATGTTGTAGGTTGCAATAAAGTGTTTATCAAAGGATAGAATGCAGAGTAACATGGTAGAGTTTCTCAAGGAAGCATCTATTATGCACAATATAGATCATCCAAACATTGTTAGATTTTTCGGAGTGGTTCTACCGAATATTGAAGGTAGTTTGATGTTAGTAACTGAATTAGCTCCATTGAGATCACTTTTGGAGTGTTTGAAAGAGCCATCTCTCAGATCTAGTTTTCCTGTATTGACTTTGTGCGATTTTGCCTATCAGATTGTAGATGGAATGACATATTTAGAGGCTAATAGATTGATTCATAGGTGAGTTTCAATTGCTAGTCTTTCAAGAAATCAGGTTTGTTCCAACTCAAGGGATGTCCTACTCTGGGAACCGAATAGAACAATTTTGTAAACGTCAATTCCTTAGGTTGAAGTATAGACATAGATTGGAAACTCTCTCAAAATTTTGAAACCGTGATCTATTGAGATCTGATACAATGTCGCTGTAAATGCGGTTCCAAAATTACCAATATAATATAGAAAAGTAATTAACCCTCTATAACAACCATTTTGGAGTGTTTAGGTTATCCATTAGTATAGACTAATCGTAATGGAGACTTCTTCCTGTCGTTTAATAGTGCTTGGTTAGGAAAAATATATTTTTGCTATTTTTTGTTCTCTATCTATTGACTGTAAATTCAAATACCAACATTATTTGTTTCCAGGTATCTGTTTTAAAAATGTGTCCTCCGTAAGGCAATGAATTGTTTGTTTTTTAATTTCTTCTTTATCACAAATTGGAACAAACCTATTATAATTATTTCTTCTCAAGCTCTTTCAACATTTTTTTATTTAAAGTTTATTATGTTCATCAGTAGAAGATGGTGTAAAGTAAATTTTTGACGAAATAGAGTAAACCAGATAAAAAACATAGATCTCCACAAGCATATTGTACTTAGAGGGAAAAGCATGTGGTGTGAGGAAAAATTATATTTTTTTTTTCAATAATATGGAAATTTTTTAGCACAGTAATTTATATCTTTTCAGGGATTTAGCTGCCAGGAATATATTGGTATTTTCCAAAAGTAAGGTGAAAATTTCTGATTTTGGATTAAGTCGTGCCTTGGGTCAAGGAAAGGATTATTACCAGACTAATTTCAATGTTAATCTGAAACTGCCGATTGCTTGGTGTGCCCCTGAATGTATAACATACCTTCGTTTCACATCTGCCAGTGATGTTTGGGCTTTTGGGTAAACATTCAATAACTTTCTGAAATATTTTAATGAATACCTCATTTTCGAACCATGTTATATCAACACTTTTTTAAAGCTATCAAAAACTAAATTATATGTGGAAGATATAACCTTATCATTATCTGATTCAAGGTTACTCTCTGGGAAATGTTTTCTTACGGGTTCCAACCTTGGGCTGCCTTGACAGGTCAACAAATATTAGAAGCGATAGACGAACCGAACTTTCAGAGATTAGAACAACCGGAATGTTGCCCTCTTGATCATTACAATTTGATGTTAGATTGTTGGCGGCATGAAGCTTCACAAAGACCTAGGTTTGCCGATATTGGACCAATCTTAGCTGAATACAGGCCTGAGCAGGTTCAGACAAAAGTTGCTGCTTCTGAAGGCCCCCATATGCTTTCTTTCAGAGTGGGTGATGTTATAACTGTTTTAGATAAAAAGTAAGATTCAAATTTCATGATAAATATAAAATTTTTTTAATTTGTTCAAGATTGTTATTCCTATGTATTATACTCGCATGATATATAGGGTGAGTTTTTGACTAGTACAGGGTGGTCAGATTTCGATGTTTTAGTACTACATCTCCTTAATTAAGGTATCTAAGGTGTTTAATTTCCATGCTAAAGGGTGATTTTGAAATTTGACCAATTATTATAATTGGCTATAACTTCCCCAGTGTTGCTGCTATGCTCTCGAAATAAAAACATCTCTAGTGGAGTTTTTTCAGTACTGTTTACCAGTGCTATCAAAATTTTTGGGGCCCTTCAAATTTTAGAGAAATTATTCTTTTTCAAATGGAAACCATAATGTGCTATGATGATTTTGAATAGACTTTTCTTAGACAATTTCAAAAATACATCATGATATACTCCCAAGCTTAAATATCGAAAATTCCCAAAAAGAACTTTTGATCAACAAAATCAAAGAGATTTTTGATTTTGATTCATTTCTTTTCACCTGAATAAATCATACAACTTGAGCCTGCTTAAATTATGTTGACCAAAAAGTGTTTTTTTCAGAGTTTTCATATACAAGCTTGGAAGTATATCATGATATATATTTTAAATTTTTATAAGAAAAGTCTATTGAAAATCATCATAGCACACTACAGTTTCCATTCGAAAAAAATAAATTTTTTTTAATTTCTCTAAAATTTGATGAGGCACCGAAATTTCGATAGCACTGGTAAAAAGTGCTGAAAAACTGCCCTAAAGATGTTATTATTTCGAGAGCGTAGCGGCAATACTGCGGAAGTTATAACCAATTATAATAATTAGCCAAATTTGAAATCACCCTGTAGCATGGAAACTAGACACCTTAGCGAATTGCGGTTTTCAGCAATTTGAGTTTCTCGAAAAAAGAAAACATGACATGTATATTACTTTTTTTCTATCTCGCTTAATTTAGGAGATGTAGTACTAAAACATCGAAATCTGACCACCCTGTACATACTTTATTTGTATTCTTGAAATTGAAGTGTGTATGATCATGACTTGCTAAGCCTGGAGCAAGTTCTTTCAAAATCATTTTTTAAGATTGTATTGAAACATTTTTATGTGGATTTAAAAATTTCTAAAATATGGTAGATGTAAGATGCAATGAATTTATTGAAAATAAGAGCATAAAAAACCGAAATTCAAAAAGATTGAAAGAACGCTTATCATCATATTCAACAACTCTTCTTGAAAAAATTGATTGCGTGAAGGAAAGAATATGTCTATGTCAAAGACTTGTCTTATACTTTGTTACTTTCTCTTTATTTCATTGAGAAGTGGAAATTATAGAACATGCATTCTCAACTGTTTTATAAAAGTGAATGAAAAATTCAAAAGAAAGCCTTTATTTTGTTGGTTTGCTAATTTATTCATATGACAAGATCTTGAATATTTTATGTTTACTTAGTGAGAGTTCACTTGGTTCAGAGTCTTTTCACTCTTGCATATCCTACACAAAATTGAACGTTTGAAATAAAATAAGTAAAGAAAAAGTATATTTGTGCAAAATTAATTTTTCTAGAATTATCTCAAATGTGTATGCTTTAGTGGAGAAAGTAACTTGCATATCAAAAACAGCAGTGAAATTTTTGGAATGAATATAAACCTGTAATGAAACAATTTCCGTAGGACACACAGTCCTTTGTGGAAAGGAATTTCTGTAAGTGGAAAAACTGGCCTATTCGATCCTAGTAATTTAGTCACCTATCTGGGAAACGATCTTCCGAGCTCCTCCTTCCTTAGAACAGAGAGCACCAGGTCCTCTCAAAGACGAAAACTAAGGAGTGAAATGATCAGTGCACCCAAGGAGATTTTAAACATACGGGACATGTCGGCCTAGATGGAGCATACTTTGGAGATTTGGCATTTTTAGGAGGTTCTAAAGGAAATGTAAGGAATTTCTTCATCAACATTCATGGTTAATTTGAATCAGTAAATGTTTTACAGTATGGCTCTGTTCCAACGCAAGTTGTTGCACCATTCAGACCACACAAAGATCTCGAAGCTGCGCCGTTACTAGAAGATCATGTACCTGCTCCGGCGCCACTTCAAGACCATGAATACCATGAAATCAGCGATGAAGAAACTTCTCACAGTCCGCATTTAGATCTTGGGCCCTCGCTTCTCGCTGAAATGGAAATGATGTTCACTTCTCTGGGCCAGCAGAATAATTCTAATGATCATGAGGGTTCCAATAGGAGTAATGAACTTAGGGAAAAACTGAATAGCACGAAGAAGAAGCAGGTTAGTAGTTCAAATTAGAATTAATGCAGAAGAAAAAATCTTCTAGGAAATCATCAAATATCAATTTTCAGGCTACAATCAAACCAATCTCCGCTCATGACCAGAAAACTTTGGATACCGCTATTGCTCTGGCCAATGAGATAACAACACGATCTATGTCTGCCCCAGCACCAACAACTCCAGCTTCACCGAGCAAAAAAAAATTTAGTTTCAGATTTCCTTCTGTGTCCGATTCGGACAAACATGTTGAGAAAAGGAACTTTTCTGAAGAAGCATTATCTACATCTGATTTACAGGTATTTGAAATTTAATTTGGGGGCTTTCAGAATCATTCTCAATAAACTCAAATAAAATGAAGACAATTTATCAAATTTGGATTCAACATTATGAAATTGCATTTATTCATGGCCTTCTAAATTCCCTGGCTCGGCACCTCAAGCGGCAACGTCGCAAAAGACGAAGTTCGGGAGGTATACTGCTTACATGCTCAGCGTGAGATATACGATGTTTCGAACGTATTATTTCATTTCTGATGTTGATAAATGTGTTTTCGATGAATATCTGGAAAAAACGTTGAAGTATGCCCTACTCAGTCAATAAATTGAATATAAATTAAAAACAAAATTGAAATTAAAGCAAATTGATTGAGGTTTTATTCAATTTATTGTCCAGCAAGGACCACGGGGTGGTGTAGGGCCATCTCTCGCCATGTGAACTCAAATACAACTTTCAAAATACAATTACCTCAAATGAAAATCTCTATATACATAACATAAAAAATTAAATTCTCTATTATACTCTTAAATTATCAATAATAATTTCCAGTTGCGGAGTTGGTCGAAATTTTCATTATTCTTTTTTTTTTTTGTATGGTAACGTTAATCCCGTATTAGTGTAATATATAAATTGGTCATATCCCTTACCAATTTATATAATCTTTTCTTTTGTGATAAAAATGCTTCTAGTCAAGGAATCTCTCAGAAAATCTGATGCATTTTTATAACGAGAAAGCAAATTAGAATTGCTTAGAATTAAATCAGAAGGAAGTATCCATTTCAGATCATTAGCGTTATCTCATTTTTTAATTTCCCATCCAGATAAATCTATCAATTTTAGCCAAAGAATTTTCACATAGGTCTTTGTAATCATTGATTAAATCGGAACTCAAAAAAGCTTCTGCTTCATTATTATTCCTAGTAAAAATTAATACACTCCTACACTGAGGATCGGTCCTTTTGATTTGGTTTCGTAAGATATGAGGTTTCGTAAGATATGAGGGTAAATTTGGAAAAATTTTTGGGATAGCGCCTTTTTTCAATTTTGGAAATCTCAAAGAAAGTAATTAAATGGTTCCATCTGCTTGCAAATGTTCATCGAACCTAATAATATAGTCGGAATAAAAATGTTTCTCGCAAATGAAAGTATTATTCTTTGGAATGAAATTTAGCGGTATGGCACTCATCCATAAAAGCTTACGCTGTTCATCTTTAGGAAAACCAAAACAACTAAAATATTCTTCATTTTTGATAGATGGATAATTACATCTACACAATGAAATACAATACATTTTGACCATTTTTCAAAGAAGTTGACCTCAAGTCAAAGTTGACTTTATAGGTTAGATATTACATAGATGGATAGACCAATTAATCTGTTATTCCAAGGAAAATTCACTAACTTCAAATCACAAACACTTTTACTGTACACGGCACTCAAACAATCACAAAAGGTAACCAAAATTCACTTATTTTTTCACATAGATGACCAGAATAAACACTAAACTGAGCGGAGGCTATAAAAACGCCGGAACTTATTTACCACTATATTGAAATTTGCATCTACGATTTGTCGAGTGGCTATCCCTCAGTGCAGCGTTGCCGCTCTTGGCAATGCCCGGGCCAGGGGATTTAGAAGGCCTTGATTTATACATAAATAACTTCGTTGTTTATAAGAATGATTTGAACACAATATCTTTCAATTCAAAGTAAACGAAAACTGTTCATCATGGTTATTGTTTGAAGGTTATAAACCTACAAAATTCAACTTTACACATAGTCTTCAAAATAATAGAGCCTGTTGATTTTTTTTCCACTCATAAAAACTGAATAATTTAAGATTTGTCTGATGAAATTTCAACTTTTATTGATGTAACCAATATTCACACATACTAACACTTTTTTTTCATTTTCCCCCACTGCCTTCAATTCACCTTTTGTTTTCTGTTTATTTTTTTTTCAAGAAATTCATCAATTCTCACTCTTCCCGCAAAGAAGAATTCCCGAAAGATTTGCGTCTCCCTCTCTGGGACAAAGCATCTGCGGAATTCTACTTCGCCAAATCCAGAGAATTACTATCCCGTCCATTCCCCTTGTCCAGTAACGTACCCCATAGCTCTTGTAAAAATTTGTCGGATATCGAGACTGATTTCATGCATGACAATCTGGGATTCGAAGGCCATTTCGAAAATCTATCTTTTGAGGAAGAGTTACCGAGGAGGTCTCGTTTCGCATACAGGGATCGCACGCTTACGAAATCCGAGCACATGGTGCGGAAAACCTACGATCCTAGGTTTAGAAACGAACATAACAGAAGAGTTTTCGACAAGCGAGCGGCTATCCCTAGCTTGAATTTCAATAGTCCGCAGTTCATTGAAGCCTCGTATCTCTACTTTAAGACTGATAATTTATTGGATAATGGTTTTAACCCTCGTGGTTCTGAGAAAAAGTCTGAAACCGCCACTGACAACTTTAGACACCGTACTCTGAGCTACAGCGATTCTATACAAGATAGCAATTTCCCCAGAAGGAGTGGTAGGAGTATCCGAGACCGCAATCGTAGAAGACAAAGCTATAACCCTAGAGCCTACGATTCATCTTCGAGCGATAGCGACTGCATCAGTGTAGGGTCTGTAGATTTAGATTGGCGCAGGCGCAGAAGGCTTTCTCGCCATTCGGGTTCGAACAGTAGCATCCGATCTGAAATGGTGAAGAAATCTACAAACCCTTTCTTGAAACCGAATTTTTCCTTGAAAATGATGGGGAGATCCCCACCGCCTAGCAACAGTATATTGAGCGGTTTATCGCCTACTTCTGTCTCCAGATGTCAGAAACTTTCGTCAAATTCGTCCAGCTCTGATTCTAGCCTGTAATATGAGCTTATCTCGAATGAGAATTACCTAATTTAAGAAGAATGAGTAGATTTGATACAAAACAATTTGAGACTTTGAAAAATTAGACTATAACTACTGTAATAATTAAAATGAACATCAATATCCTTAATCACACCAATTTTCACTTCAAATATCAGGTTATAAATTTAATGGGTTCAATAAACGGCCAAAATTATAAAGATCTGATAGATTCAAGAAATGCTTGCTATTTTTGCTTCTAGAGAAATTAAACCTGTTGTACCTACTCATTATACATATCTTTCAAACTTTGTTCTTGTTTATTAGTTTGTACAGTTTCTGATGTCATCCCATAGGTAGAATTTACTCTCAAAATAACACTAAGCCTTTTTAACTTTTTTTTTCATTATTCTGTCATAAGACTCACAATTCAATTAGAATAAGAATAATATATCTACGACAACCAGAGCCAAATTGTAAGTTGGCTCAATATTTATGAGTAGCCAGTTTTTTTTACAATATTATACTCTAGTGAATTCTTTAAAGACAAGGTAAATTCTGTGAAACAATTTTTGGAAGAAATTTTAATGAAATGAATGTTCAATAACTTCCTCATTGTTGAGTCTATCCAAATTCTTCACTTTGAAAGAAATTTCTATCATGTCTTAGTTACAACAAAACTTGAGTCCTCCAGATTTTGTCAAATGCAGATCAAAAAATTGATGTCCAATCATGTGATTCCTTTCCTGCTCTCAGCAATACAAAACTGCTATTGAAGCATACCTTCCTTTGAAAATATCCTTGATAGTTTTTTTTTGTTTTCTTCTACACCTAATTTAGTTTTCTTAAATTTTTATTTCTTTTTGTTTCGTTCATTCTCTGCCCCTAGTCGAAGGTTACACAGGAAGCTCAGCTTGCGTATCAAGAACTTGTGGAAAATACAAATAGTGACGTTCCCCAGGTGAGAACCCTTTCAACCTGTCAGTTAGGTAGGAATTTAAATTATTTTTTTTTTTTTAGTTGATGGTTACCAATCCCCTTCGTATAATCAGATCAGGACAACTTCCGGTTAATAATACTCGTGTTAGGTCTGCCAGTGTGACGAGTACTCTTCCCCCAAAAATAAGTGATATATCTAGAAATTCCATACCAGAAAACTTAAATGGAAATTCGAAAAGTGAGTAATACCTTGTGTATTTACTTAATATTTACTGGAAATATGTGTTCATGGAATATATGTAGAATGTGATGTAATACAAAATATATTATTTTGACATTTCTTGCAATATTTTAGGTTAAACAGCTTCTCACAACTGTCAAAATCAAGTTGTCAAGAAATAAACCATTTCGATAGCTCAAATATCTGACCGTTAAGGGATCTTTTATTAAAGGATTCTTTAATGAAATTAGGCTTGTTTTTGTGTTTCGATAACTCTCTAATAAGACCCTTTTTTTTAAGGTCAATTACCACATCAAACAGCCACCTTAGGAAGGCATTCATTGATGAGGAGCAATAGTGCCTACTCTGAACGGTCAAATTCAAAAGAAGATAACCCTATTCCTTTACCGCCAAGGGATAAAAATAAAGCCCTGTTAACAGCGAAACCTAGACATACACGAAAACATCCGTTAATAATACCCCCAACAAGTTTTCAAACCACATTGGATAAAGTTAATTCCACTGCCAACCCCCAATTTCACAGACGAATCCATTCGTTAGGACAAAATCTTCAGAGCCTGTATACACCAACAATGTACAGGGTGTGGTAGAAAAGAACTCGGATTCGATACATTTTGAGGAACAGATCGAATCTAACTTGAATGCCCTAGATGAGATACCATCAGAGATTGATGTGGTAGACGGGGTTTGCGGCGATTTCGAAAGAATAAAAACTGAAGAAGATGGAAGTTTGACCCATCACGTTAGTTGCGAGGATTTGCTCAAGTTCGCTAATACAAAGCCTTTGTCAAGGACCAGAGGGAACGATTCGGATGAAGTCAGGATTATGTCTAAAGTGTTAGGAAAGAATGTGAGTATGATGAAAAAAATGCGAAAAATCTAGTTGGACAGAAATTGCAAAAATTTTGTTCCATCCTGTACAAGAATCATGATAATAAGTGATAATAATAATAAACATTATTACAGATAAAGCTGACATTGTAAGACAACTTGAAATGAAACTGTCAACAAAAAAGAAATACAAAAATATCAACTTAAATTACAATTTAAAAATTCTCATATATTGTTTGGTTCTATCTTCAACAGGATCTCATAAACTCTCTTCTTCTGTTACAGGTTAGTACAGAAAAGTGCTTAGAAGCCCTGGACCATTCTGATTGGGATGTCATGAGGGCTATCAAAATTTTGAAATTGCAAAATGTGGTTAGTGCAGATCTAAGAACTTGTTACAATGCTCTTGAGAATTCAACTTGGGATGTAGCTAAGGGAGCTCAATACATTTTGCAACAAGATGGTGAAGTCACTCAAGTATAAAATAATACTTTAATTTTTGATTTACTTTGACGATATTCATCTTGCCATGGAGAGTTTTCTTGAAAGCTTTAAAAATTAGGAGGTTTTTTTTTGTTGATCCACTAAATACCCTCAATTCAAGTTAAATGGAATTATTTGTCGTTAGTTTGAGAATTTCAACTTTAATTTTTGTAATCGACTTGATTGTATAAGAAACAATTTCCTTCTGTTTTTATTACATTGAAAATTCTTTTAACATTTTCCTAGGACGAATTTCCAAATACGATATTGTTCATTGTTGATGCTACTTGTTTTTGTTCTAGTGGATCAATGAGAATTACTTTCCTTGTCTGTTATGCATAGTTTATTTGAGCTAGCCTCTATTCGAAACCAAAGCAACTTTGATCAAATACCAATATGATGAAATATTTCTACTGCATGCACAGTTTCCTAAAGTAATATAATGCAGTCTGACAAATTTTGGAGCTACTTTATTTTTTACTCATTATTATGTACTTACTCTGCCTATTTTTATTTAATATTTTACAAAAAGTAAGTTCCTGATATTTATTATCAATTGAATTCTTAATGTACATAGTTTTAAAATCTTTATTCTTTTTTATAATAATTGAAACAAATTCCAGATTTATTATAGTTGATAGAATTTTCTACTGTTGAGTTGCTTTTCTGAGAATCTCAATTATATTCTTGGGTTGTACGATATATGACATACTATCAACCTTTTCTCAAATACTTTATGTTACTAACATATTTTTTATTGTGAGTGAATAATTTATATTATCTATATTACAATTTTATACATAAATATTGATACCTACTTGTGTTTTATTCACCTTGAGGTTTGCTTACAGACAAAAATAAATAAATTTGCTGAGCTCCATCTGATTGAATTGCTATTCAATTTTAAAATTCGAGTGTAAGAAAAATCACATTAAAAGTAAAACACTTTGAATTACTGGTATTAAAGATTTTTCATGAAATTTGTGTTCAGATAATAAAAATTGAGTAACTATAAATATCTTTCTAATTTATTTTCAAGTTTTTTAAAATAATTGCATAAGTATACAGTAAGAAAAGAGTATTTTGTTAAATGGTTCTGAAGAGACAAAGGTAAGAAAAAGTTTTGTTGTCAGTATATTCACATTGTCAAATAGAGCGTTCGACTATTTATTGTGCTTCTATAATATGATTTGTAAATCTTAAATGAACAAATCAAATAAGATGACCTTTGATGAAAGGTAATCCAGTACCCACTTTGCTTTGGTAATCACAATACTGTTGTCCAAAAAAATTCAACAAGGTTATTTCCTCAATGAAAATTCTTTGCTTGAAGAACAACCAACTTGCAATGGTATAACCAATGATGGATATTGGATTCAACAGGATTATCTGTAAAAATTGAAATCAATGTTGAGTTATTTTAGTTTAGAAGGAGCATTAAATCTCTCAAACTACTAATATACAATAAACTTGTGAAGGGAATTGATCCCAAAGTCACTGACCTGTGTTCCAATAGACCAATAAAACCAACCTACATAGCTTGGATGCCTGAATAAGCTGTAAACTCCAGATGTGACTAAAACATGATCCTCAGCCTTTTCATACTGAACCTTCAAAAAGTATACATATATATGAGAATGTGACTTAAAAGTATAGATATATGAATGCATACCAAATGATTAAAGTTGGTTCCAGCATTTAACATCGCAGTCTTTCTCAATACTTCTCCTGCAATACATATAGCACAACCAAAGTAGGAAATGACGTAATAACTCTTTAAGCCTGAAAAAATCTAAATAAATGTGTGTTCAACTAGAATAACTCTTGGCTTTGGAGATATTTTCCTCATACCAATGCTGCGGAATTACAGTAGAAAAATTAATGTAATAATTCAACATGCTAATTTATTACAGCATGATTACCACTAACTTTGTATTAATCTTAATTTAAATAAAAGTGAAAAGGATATTTGGTAATCTCACAATATGAATGGAATACATGATCAAGTCAAGAACACAACACAAGCACCCAACAAGAACATTTCATGAGATTGAAGAAATGTACAAACTAAAAATCCATGAAAACCGCACAAAATTATAGGAATTACTTACTTGGCCAAAAATAAGCCTCGATGAAGAATTCAATCCAAGAAAATGTGGCAGCGAATATATACTCTGGGCTGTGATTGATAACAAACGAGTTTGTTGATACTAATTTTGGACTGATAAGGGCCAGTACTAAGAATTCTGAGTAGTGGAAGACTGACATTATGCACATATAAATTCCAAAGTTTTCAAAGTTCGGAGGTGAAGTGAGCTTCACATAAATACCAATAGCAAATACACATCCCAGAAATGAAGCTCTAATAGCAATCTGAAATCAAGATTCATTACTAAAGAAAATCAACGAACACAATAATATGCTTACTTGATAGTCATATTCCGGTACAGCAGGTTTATTATAATAAAAATTAGAAATGAGGAACAAGAGAAAATGAATATATTAGTGAAAATTGAATCTATACCATACCAAAAATTAAAAAAAGAAATCAATAAGGATATGCTACAAGATCCTATAAAACCCACTAGAGCTACATTCGCCTCTCTGCTGAGAATCATTTTGTGTCGTTAATGATACAAATCAACATGATTCAGATTATAAATAACATGATTTATAAGAACATTTATTCTTTGTTTACACTTATGTTTAGTTGTTTAGAAATATTGATGAAGTTAGGTTAGGTCATCAAATCCTGGGTTTGTAGTTCGAATTCACAAGAAGGCTCTGATAAGATGATAAGTAGTCCTATCGTCATTCGTCAAGTCAACTATCAATCTAAATAATTTGAAATGTCACATTTAAAAAATTCATTGATTGAGGAAACAACAAACAAATAAATTATGAAATTAACTGCCCTGAATTCTATTTTCATGTAAAGCTAAACTTATATCGATTAAGGATATGGATATGTTTATTTTCCAGAATTCCTATGTTTTCCTGAATATGTAGTTTTATGATGCTCTTAACTCGAAAGTTTTTACTAAAAGTATTTATCGCACTTTTCCTTCTTTTTATATATTGCGAATATTGGATTTATCATATCGTAATAAATCAGGTAAAATATCTCAATATCCTCTATTTACCTTTTACTCAAAAATTAATTTACCATCTTTAGTGTAATTGGCCAGCGCTCGATCCAAAAGATGAAGACACGAAAATTGAGAAAACTAACAAAGAACCAGTTAGAGTCATGGTTATTGCAGATACCCACCTTCTTGGCCCAAGAAAAGGTCATTGGTTTGATAAATTACGTAGAGAGTGGCAAATGACTAGAGCTTTCCAAACGGCAATTACACTACTGCAGCCTGAAATAGTCTTCATATTGGGAGATATTCTAGATGAAGGGTTCTATTGCAGTCCACAAGAATTCAAGAAATATATTCGTAGGTTTGAAAACATGTTCACACTACCAGATCATATAAAACTCTATATGGTACCTGGAAACCATGATATAGGTTTTCATTATGAGTGAGTAGATTCCTGAAATTCCTGTAGTAAATAAACATGCTATTACAATTTAATTTAAGGATAACTTCCTACCGAGTAAATAAATTTGTCCAAGCTTTCAATTCTCCAGCAGTACAATTGATCACAGTGAGGGGGAATCATTTTGTTCTTGTTAATAGTATGGCTTTATCAGGAGATGGTTGTTTTTTATGTAAGCCTGCCGAACTGAACCTTACCAAAATAGAAAGTGAGTTATAATGAAATAATTTTAGAATATTTATTGATTAATAAATTGCAGGAATATTGAAATGTTCTAGAAGTAGAACTATTCATACTGGTAAATGTGATGAAAACTCTAGACTCGAAGTCTACAGTAGCCCAATTTTAATGCAGGTTAGTGATTTCGCCTTGAAGAAGTATATTGTAGCCTCAGATTTATCAAATATTAATTGAATTATGTATAAGTGAAATGAAAGCTTGCTTATTCTAGGATTTTAATCCTTTCAGCATTTTCCTCTTTATAGGCAGTCTGATATGGAATGTAATGATTTTGATTCTGCTCCTATGCCAATTAAACAAGAAAGATTCAGAGAAAACTGGGAGTGTTTAAGTCAAGAATCCACTTATCAGATTCTGAAGCAAATCAAGCCACGTCTAGCATTATCTGGACATACTCATCATGGTTGCACAAGAAAGCTGCCTTTTGGCGATGGGATAGAAATAACCATTCCTAGCTTTAGTTGGCGGAATAAAAACAACCCTACGATAGGATTGGTAAGCTTAAATTATCATGTCTTAGATTAGAAAACATTTAAAGCAATATTCATTAGTAAAAGAAAAGCTAAGCCTTGCTTTTTTCCCCTAGAGATATTTGATTATTATATACACAAAATTACTTGGATGGATAATTAGTACAATTAACTTTTCAGGGTGTCTTTGCTCCAAACAATTACGCATTCACCAAATGCGCCATACCAGAGGAATCAACAGTTATTCTGTTATACATTTTGGGTGTGATTTTCATTCTTGCCTGGATACTATATACATTTTTTACATCCAGAAAGAGGAGGCATCATAAATATAAGTGACATTGCAAGAGAATATTCTGAATCTCTATATTTCTGCTAATTGGGTACCTGAACCTTTAAATAACATACCTTTGATATTTTTTCTAGAAGACAACATTTTGTCACCATTACAGTATCATTTAAAAAAAAGGTCAACTTTCGAGTATTGAATCTGTAGCAAATGTGTTTATAACATGTTTTCCACTTATTTTCTGGGTCAAACGGCTCTGTATGAATGGTTAGCATTTTTTGTGTTTGAATTTTCAGTGTACTTACCTTGAAGATTTCACAAACACTCTATACTACTTATTTTACATTCCCCATTTTTTATATATCAAATAGATTGAGACAACATATTCCTATTTCCTTTAATTGACTACTTATTTGTTTCTCTTCAACAGGAATAATCGTAAAAATACCATTTATCAAAAAATAAAAAAAATTTAGTGCAATATAAGAATAAGACTAATGAATTGAATCTCATTTTTGTAAGTTCTCTTTTGATGAATGCTTATAATATGATGTCAATATTGTATTTAGACCAATGAGTTCAGAATTGTGTGTAACTTTCAGACTGATCAAAAGAATTTTTTTATTTGGTTCATTACTATTGATCGAAATTATGTAAGCAATACCTACTCCAAAATCTTTTTGTTTTAAACTTGATGTTCAAATAAAAATAGATTTTGGATGTTAATATAATTGTGTTCATGATTTGTTGTGAAAGATATATTACTTTCTTGAAATATTTCCAATTATATGAACCTTGAATTTGTTTAATCGATTTTCTACCCAGCATTTCTCACAAGTATTTAGTTTAGATTTCAATGACGTTATCATATTCATTTTAATTAACTCATAATTATATCCACTCAAACATCAATCTATTGAATATTAAGAAAAGGAAATTGATATCCTAATAATCCATGAAGTTGTTTTTGCGTTACTTGACTATTTGGTAATATATTATGATTTTAAAGTCATGTCAAGTGATATATTATTGTTCTTTCAAATCAAAGTACTAGTAATTTTATTCCGAATTTGTTTTATTGAAATATATTTCTTTATGCAACATTATATTGGTCTTAGATTAAATGAATTGGCTAGAATAAAAAAGTTGGAGTGTGAAAAATATATCTTTTTATCAATATTATGTGAAAAGAAAGAGGTTTTTAAAAAAACTTCAAAAATATCTTTGAGTGGTCAGAAATACCATAAAACCTATTCCTCTTCCTCATATCAATTAAAATTAATATCTTAGTCATTGAAAATTAACAAATCAAGAGAAAAATAAATTATGGATCTGACAGTCTTCAATATAACATTTCTTTTTTAAAATAATACTTATAACATGTTCACAGGTTAAGCAAAATAATTTATTTCTTTTATCAATTTTATAAAAAACGGTTTCACTTACGAAAACTACAAAGAATATTCCTCATGTATACATTTTCTCAACAAAACTTTTCACATACTTACAATAAAAAAAAACAAACCAAGGGGAACATGTTCTGGTTAATCAAATCCACAAGATTGGAAAAATTATAATCCTTCATTTTTTTCTTTCTGACCTTAACATGACATCTAAGATTCCAATAATACAGTAAATTTATCATAAGCATACTTCATTTTTTCATAAAGACCGATTGAACAGCCATTTTTCTCTATAGACGAAAACCTAAATGTACGGAACGACTTATCATCATCTATATATGTTACAGCAGCCATAAGAGGACACAAAATGATTTTAGTGTGATCAGTGAAGTTCATCTGAAACAAAAATTTCCATGAAACAAAATAGATTAGAGGACCAATTTGTTTTTTATATCATTATTATAAAGAATCTGTTGCTTTCCTATTCAAACAGGAAAGGTAATTAAAAAGAAAAAAAGATAAAACAATTGCAGAGTGAACATTTTTGGAATAATTATGAGAAAATACGTTTTTTATTAAAACCTCCTCTTAAGAAGGTATTCAACAATATTAAAGAAGATCTGTTGGTATTTGTTGAGTAGATATTCACTCGAAACAAAAATGCCTAGTCTCCAAAAGTTGTATGTTGTATGTTTGTATTATAGTGTACAAACTAACCTGCACTGTTCCGTTCGTAAGTTGCATAAGTACTCCAGAAGTAGACCTGCACCACTGGTGCAAATGGGGTGTTCTTGTCATGGTATCGGCTTCTTTAACTTCATCAGCGCCAGTTTTTATCAAATGTTCCCGCATGTATCGGCTGAAGTATGTGAGTAATTTGATTTTTTTCTCGTATTGGGCAGAATAATTTTCTAATGTCATATAACTTTCCACTCCCTGTCGATCTACATAATGGACATTTCTGGAAAAAATATTTTATCCTGAATAATGTGAGGTAGTATTACTTGATCTGAACAAGAGAATTTCATTAAAATGCATTAAAAATGCATAACATGAAAACAAAAATATTCAATAATATACAAAATTTCAAAAAGATTTACCAATAATTTGGAGGAACTCACATTTGATTGGGTAACATTATTAGCTTTGTCATATCGTTGAACATAACTCCTACACTTTCATCAGACAATTGGTAACCAAAACCGTATTTATCTGAATAATCCACCCATTTCGAGATCCAAATTATTGGCTGGGCAGCGGGGTCTGACATTTCATCCAAGAATTTTTCCTTTCTAGCAGGTTTACATTTCATTACCTGAAAACAATACGAATAACAAAATATTTATAATTATTTACTTGACACACTGCCAGTAGCAGTATTTTAGCATGTCAAGTAAAAATAGTCGATATTCCTTATTTTGTATGGAATGACACCAGAAGAAAATTGAATCAATGATTAAGTCCAATGAAGATATTAGTGAGAAAAGTGAATGTATACAGGGTTATTCACAAATATAGCTCTATAGAATATTTTTAGGAAAGAGACACAAGATTCAGGATTGAAATTCTGAAGGTGAGCTTCAAGTAAGAAGACGACTTCCCGTATATTTTTTGAAGGTTCTAGAAGTTCCGGTTTTTCCATAAGTGACAACTTTCGTTTTTCAAATGGGAAGACCCATTTTTGATTGCATAAATAGATACTCCATTGAATTCTGAGTCTTTTTGATTCCAAAAGTTTGAATTTTCCCGAGAAAATCATATATAAATAAGGAAATACGAAAAAAAAATCTCTAAATTGAACTCTGTTGAAATATGGACAACTTCGAGGTTTTTTCATTAAAAATTTTCATTTTGGAGAATCTCCGAGAAGAAAGGCTGATACTTCATTTCCGAAAGCGTGATTTTCAGAATATGATACAGGAGGTCACAAATTCTTTGTCGAGGTTAGAATTGACGAAACATCAAAAAATTGTTTTTATCAAATTCGAACCCCATTTTTTCAAAACATTCTAGAAATCTTCGTCAAAAAATAAGAAGACCATAAGTCCAAGACTTTTATCAAAAAATTAATATTTTTCGAGCTTTTCAGGAAAAACGATGTCTCCCATTTTCAATCTCATTCCAAATGTGTTTTTTTACTGGGAAATAATGAGCGGTCAAGTGAAATTTTTGGAAATCTCTGTTATCGAAAAAATATTTTCTTATATTTCAGACGAGTTCAGTTTTTTTTAATTTTCTAAAGCTTAGGATAATCTCCCCAAGTTTGAATTCTGGAGAATTTCTTTTTTTTCATGGTAGGGAAATTTGAATTTTCAGTTATGAAATTGTTACATGTTCTGTAAATTATTCTTTCGAAAGCATTAAAAATTATTGCAAATAATTTTTTTCTGCATTCCTGAAAATTTTTTACGTTGACTTCACTAAAACTCACATTGAGAACTTCAAACCAATTGTTGCTCTCGCATTGCAGATGATAATTCAAGAACTTAGCTCGTCTGAACTAGAGAAAATATTTTCTCAATAGCAGAGATCTCCAAAAATTTCACTTGAGCGCTAATTATTTTCCAGTAAAAAAACACATTCGTAATGAGATTGAAAATTGATGACAAAATCGATTTTCCTGAATATCTCAAACAATATTCATTTTGGGATAAAAGTCTTGGACATATGCTCCTATTTTTTTTTTTTGATGAAGATTTTGAAAATGCTTAAAAAAAATGGGGTTCCAATTTAAAAAAAAAAAACGATTTTTTGATGTTTCGCCACTTCTAACTTTGAATTTGTGACCTCCTGTATCATATTCTCAAAATCACGCTATCGGAAAAACTGAGAATTTTTAATGAAAAATCCTCGTAGTTGCCTGTATTTCAACAGAGTTCAATTGCAATAAAAAATGGGTCTTCCTATTTGAAAAACGAAAGTTGATGACACTTCCGGAAAAACTGGAAGTCCTAGAACCTTCAAAAATATACAAGTTGCTTCTTACTTGAAGCTCACTTTTAGAATTTCAATCCTGAATCTTGTGTCTATCCTAAAAATATTTTATAGGGCCATATTCTTGAATAACCCTGTATATTTGGGATACAACAGGTTATTATGTAGCTCACATCAAGTCTCAGAAAATAGACACTAAGTATATTATTGATGACTATGCCAGTAATGTAACAGATAAATTAAGAGGACGCAACAAAGAGGATGATTTTTCAGGTAGATATAAAATTTTCAATATGCAAAAGTTCATAGCAACTGACTAAAATTAGCTTTTTTAGGGCGTAAAGGAAGTAGGAATTTAATAATTATTTCGGAAAAAACTTATAAAAGAGCTCCAATTATAAAATTAAAATGTCCTTACCTTTCCGATCATATTCCTAAGAATAATGAAATTTTCTCGAGCATTGAAAGCATTTGCACCTCCTGACATGCCTGCAGCCGCAATTGAATTATGAATGTCTTTCTGGGGAGAAGTAATCATAGGTTCTCCTAAAAAATAGATAATAAATCAATCACAAAAATTTAATGAAAAAAAAAAATGAAGCCTTAGATATATAGGGTTCACAAACCTGCATTAGGGGTGGTAAGCTCAGACAATGGTTTTCTGTTATTAATCTCCATCTGGTTGAATCTTGGCTCCATAATAAGAGAACTCACTGGTAAAATAGTGGGGCAATAACCAGAAATAATAAATTCATGCTGTGCTAATTGTTGAATTTTGGGCCTCTGCTTAGGTTCTTGTTGCAACATGGCAATTATCATTTGCTTTGCAGACGATGCAATAACTTTAGGTATACTGTAAATTCAGTTTTTTTAGTAATGATCGAATTTAAACTAGTAAGCAACTAATTGATTGTTTAGACTTATGTTAAAATTGCAAACATATGCATAAAAAGATGGAAAATAATAACTATCACACAAACAGTGCAATTTAAGAAAATCTTAGGTCCTGGCCTACTAAGTCAAACACACTCAAATTGACCTGAACTCAATATTGAGAATTTATGAAACCTTGAATTAATTCTGCAGCATACGAATACAAAATTTTCATGATTCTCTTAAAACACACAATACTCACCTATATTCACATTTTTTAATTCTTTCATAAGTTTCTTTTAATTTGTTAGTTTCGAAAGGTGGTTTGCCAATCAATAGAGTGTACATGATACAACCCACAGACCAAATATCAACCTCGAAAGAATGACCCTTCCTGTTCAATATTTCCGGGGCAATGTAGTTAGGAGTACCACAAAGGGTTTTTTACGTTCACCGTCATATTCTATCTTAGCCGCTAAACCGAAATCTCCTATTTTAACGTGTAGTTCATCATCTAAGAATAGATTTCCTAACTTCAGATCTCTATGGATAATTCTGCGTTCATGTAAATATGTAACTCCCTGAAGTATTTGTTTCATATAATATCTGGTTTCAGGTTCGGTTAGGGCTTTTCTCCTTTTGTGCAGTTCCATCATGGACTGGAAGATAATTTCATGATAAGTTAATACTACTGAAAATTGTATGTGACTTTTTATCAAAATTGTTTGTGATTGTTTCACACCTGTCCATTAAAATACTTACTAAACATCCCAAAATTTCATAATAAATTAAAAGACAAGTTCGAATTATTTAAAATATTAACATTTTTTCAATACTCACTCTCTTTCGACATAATTCCAGAACTATGTAGATATTGTATTGATCCTCAAAAAATCCATAGAACCCCACAATATTCTTGTGGCGTAGAGACTGATGAATCTGTATTTCTTGCGTAATCTTCTCTTTTTGATTTTCTTTAACCATAAGTTTTTTTGATACTATTTTGCCGGCATAGGTTTGATTGGTAGAGGAATTGACAATTTCATAACAGTTTGCAAACCCTCCCTAAAAAAAAACAAAATAATTCCTCTAGAATCAAACTCCTATAATGATCTGCCTGAAGTTTAAGAACGAATTCAAACACTCTGCGGTAAAGATTTGTGTTTTCTTTCCTAAGTTACTATTTCTTTCAGTTTAGAATGTTTTATAAATGATCAAGTATCCACCATTCCTATAAATCAGATATCACACGAAAATTTATTACTAACTTCCACTATTCAGAAACAATGTTACAAAATATCCAGTTTTTACACATGAATTTTTCAGACCCAAACATTGGGATTTAGATTATATATATTTGTATTTAATTTTTCAGAGCTTGTTCAAGATTCCCCAATAAGAATTTTGTACATTTTAAGGGAGGTAAAAGTTTTGGAAAATATAAGCCAAATATTAGTGATCCTAGTATTTGATAATGATAGAAATTTTCAAGAATATACAACAAGGTCAAAAATTATCAATATCAATGAATCAAACAAAAAATCTATTCTGCTGAGTTTTTCTTCTTATGAATTCTGATTATTCATTAGCTCTAAGAAAATCTCAATTTTTCGTATTACAATTACATATTAATAATAATGAATAAATAAATATTATGTGACATCGAGTTGTTTTTCAAAGGTAATTGAATTGTCAATTTTTTGGTCAATGAATAAACAACTACGTAATAGACTTTAAAGTAAAAATTGTTATAAATAGCATTATCTTCATTGTTTAATAGTACTGACAAAATACAAAGTATATATGTTGCATTGATAAGCAAAAAAATTGCAAACTGTGAAGTGTCTCATAATGTTCGAATTAAGTGCTTTTTAGTCAGTGAGGAAAAGTTAATGGGTGGCCATCAATCTGAGATCATTCAAACTTAAAAGATTTCATTATATAAATAATTTCATTTAGTTTCTACAAATAACTCACACAAAACTGATATTCTAAATAAAATAGGAACACGTTTGAAAAACAAAGTCATTTCATAAACAATCTCTTTCTTCATAAAATACTTCCAATTTCCTTCAAATTATAGTGTTCACATTATGTAACTTTGAATCCTTCTCCAAAAAAGTTCAGGATGACTTATGACTTGCAAGTTCTTTAGCCATTCGTCAATTTTATCTCCCTATAGAGCATAGCTCTTCTTCCGAGAGTTGAGGAGTGTACAGTCGTTCGTATGTTATTTATTTTTTAATAACTATCGTCACAATAATTCTGGTAATTGTGTAGAAATAGAAGTAGGCTAGATGTATATGTAAATACTAAAGACTCTTAGAGTGTTTGTCCTTCTAAAATAGATCGATAAAATGGATCTTATGGCTCCTTTTTGTATGAAAAAGGCAGACTTAACACGAGTGAACCCTTCCCAGAAAATTATGCCGTAGGACAATTTCAAATAGAAGTCTGCATAAAGCATTTTTAAATCAGAGTTGACCTGTCCTCACAACATATCTATATGAATATTGAATCAAATACAATCAACACAAATATTATAGCAAAAGGATTTGTGGTACATGCTAGCTTAGAACTTCAATTTCAAGTTCATAATGGTGGTTAAATACTTGAAAATGTGATAATAATGTGAAAATCAAGAGGAGTAGGTTGAGGCTTTTTTACTCTATACTCAAGTATCAAGATTCTCCGAAGTTATTCTAAACCTTAAAGTTACACATTTGATAGTGCTCACCCTTCCGAAGAACTCCCTTTTTTTGTAGATCGTTTTCGTATTTGCATCATACATAATTTCCGGTATCTGATTCCCATTTTTATGATCATCTTTTGGCATCTTTATATATTTTGAATGTTAACAGTGAAAACAACAATAAACTACAACTAACAATAATTAACTCATACAGCTTTTTGAGCCTTTGGACACAACGGATTCTACTTCCAGGCAAAGGAAACCGACGTTTGGCAGTTAAATGAAGTTTCAAAAACTGAATTCTCATTGGTCGAAAAGTTCGAATGCAATGCTGCTGATTGGCCAGCAACAAGTTTACCGGTAGGATCAAAGAAAAAACTGCCAAAACAACATGGATTTATTGAAGTCGCAAGGACGCAAAATTATTATTCAACAAATAGTGAACATTTTCTTGAAAAATTTAACAATTCTTTCAATGTATGAAAAATCCTGAGCGTTGAGTAGTTTCCTAATTTACGAAGACATATTCATTTTTATAAATATGTCTATGGCAATCTAAACTCGTCCAGGTAAACCAGTTTTGAATGTGCATTAAAAAACTATTATTATTATTATTATATTATTGGTGATTTTCATTTTGGGGCTAACTTGGCCCTAGTTACACATCATAAGCCTGGCTTAGATGTTTCATCACAACTTCGGGTATCTTTATGGTTGGACTTTTCTCATATAATATTATAAAATATAATGGGTAATATGACTTTTCTGAATGAAATTTATTAATAAATAATTACTAAAAATGAAAATTGTAAATATTCAACTGCTCTAATATGTGCCTAAATTTTAAAAGCTGAACCCTTAAAAGAAATTTCAATGCATTCAATCAGAGAATTCAATTCTGTACCAGTAAACGTCAAAACTGACAGCTGGCATTTGATTTGATTTGACATTTTTTGAGGTTAGTATTATATTTTCCTGTTAAATAAATTAGATAATAGATATTAATACAATTTACTAAAATAAAAATATTTCATATAAAAATGCCCTCAAATGCAGTTATACTAGCGCCAATATTTACAAGAATTCTTGCCAGGTTTCCACAACAACTTAACTTTTGTTTTGCTTATGGATCAGCAGTAAAGAAACAACTCAAAAATGAATCAAAGGAAAATATGATTGACCTGATCTTTTGCGTAGATAACTCTTCTAAATGGCATGAACTGAATATCAAGCAAAATCCATCACACTACAGTGGTTTAAAGTATTTTGGTCATAACTTTGTGTCAAAGTTCCAAGAAAATTTTGGAGCTAAAATATATTACAATACATTGGTGCCCATTGAAGGAGTCGTTATTAAATATGGCGTTATTTCAACAAAAGACTTGATAACAGATTTACTAGAATGGTCAGATATTTATCTTGCAGGTAGACTTCATAAACCTGTAGAAATTCTGAAAAACACTTCAAATTCAGAATTATTAACAGCAATACAGTTGAATTTACAATCTGCCGTACACTCTGCTTTGCTCATCCTTCCTGAATCATTCACAGAATATGAGTTCTATCATGTGTTATCAAATTTGAGCTACGCAGGGGATTTTCGAATGATACTTGGAGAGAAAAAAAATAAGGTCGAAAATATAGTTAAACCTCAACTGAATTCTTTCAGGCAATTATATAAGCCTATCTTGAAAACGCTATCTGATTATGTTGATTTCCCCAACTTCAAGAAAGATCAGTCTGCCACAGACAATTCCGCGAATGAAGTTTCCATTATATGTTCCCAAGATATAAGTCCTTTGGCTAGATTACATCATTTGAATCAGTTACCTAGGTGGCCCCAGAAGGCTCTAACAAGACTTTGGAATCGTGGAAGTCTCAGACAAGATACAGAAGATGTTCTACGAGCTATAGCATATGATCCTGATTGTAACGAGATTGTTTTTAAATGTGTAAGTCAGATAGTTTGGAGGTCCTCAATTAGCCAAAGTGTCAAAGGAATAGCTACTGCTGGAGTTTTGAAAAGTGTGCATTACAGCAGTAAAAAACTCAAAAAAATGATTGTGTAAAAACTAGTCCAATGTGAGTACTTGTTCTAGTTACAGGCGGAACAAATATCGGTTAATATTTTAATGAATTGAATTTTCCTGAGAAAATAATTAAATTTTGAAATTATTTTTTTAACTCAGAAATAAATAATCTTAAATCAGTCAATATCTGATAGCTTCACAGCTGTGATGTCCGAACAAAATATTGAAAGAATATATTATGTATTAATGTAACTTTATTGTATCCCGACAATTTCATTGTTTTATTTTGATTATGCAAGTTATCAGACTTTTTACATTCTAGATGACTCTGACCATTATTGGATAGTATTCAGAAAATTGCTTTTATACCAAAATTTGTGATTCAAGCCAGTTAATAGGGTATATATAATTTTTATATTACCTTTTCAGTATAATTGAATTCATTTAAGCTTTTGTATATTCATACCATACCATGAATATCTTTCAGGGCATATTATCCTAATTATTTTTAGTAAAAAATCATCATATTACAACTTGACTCTTTCTACATTTCAGATTTATAAGTTTTATCAGTACCTGAATTAGTAATAAGTTATTAAATAAGAAAAACATAATGGAGCAACTAGAAAAAAAAGTATATGGTCCAGTCCTACCAGCAACTTTGAGTGCCAAACACGGAGCTGATGAAGATTGTTCACAAAATGAAAATATTTCCGAAGATAAAAAGGATGAAGTTCCTGACCAAACCTACGGCCCAGCACTTCCACTACATCTGCAAAAACCAACAAATTCAGGGTGTGTTTCCATAGGACCTTCTCTTCCACCACATATGAGAGAAAAGTTGAGAAATGAAGTTTCCCAAGACAATTCCTACAATGAATCAAGTGAGGAGGAAGATGCATATGGACCTGCGTTACCTGGAGTAGAATTAAAATCCAAAACTGCCATAGCCTTGGAGGAGAGAGCCCTTGAAATGAAATTGAAGCAGTTGAATCCCGATCAACAAAAAAAGGAGAGAGAAGAGTGGATGATAGAGTTACCCACTGTTAGCGCAAGTAAATTGGGACTAGGTCCAAGGCAGTTCAGACCAAATGCTGGGCCAGATATGTCAGATAGGTACAAATTTTGTGGTTTTACAAATTATTTAAGATATTTCACAATTTTATCATTTTCTTTATTTTATTTGCTGTATTTAGCTTAAAGCTTCATTACCCAACATTTTTGCCTCATATTTGTTTCATTATAATAACCAATATAGCTCTATAGAATATTTTTGGGAAAGACACAAGATTCAGGATTGAAATTCCAAAGGTGAGCTTCAAGTTCTAGGACTTCCGGTTTTTCCGGAAGTGACACCATCTTTCGTTTTTCAAAAGTTAAGACCCATTTTTTATTGCATGAATAGATTCTCCATTGAATTGATTCCAAAAGTTTGAATTTTCCGGGAAAATTCTCTTTATGAGGAAATACGAAAAAAAATCTCAAAATTGAACTCTGTTGAAATACAGACAACTTCAAGGTTTTTTCATTAAAAATTCTCATTTTTGAGAATCTCCAAGAAGAAAGGCTGATGCTTCTTTTCTGATAGCGTGATTTTCAGGATATGATACAGGAGGTCACAAATTCTTAGTTAAAGTTAGAAGTGACGAAACATCAAAAAATCGTTTTTTTCAAATTGGAACCCCATTTTTTCGAAACATTTTCAAAATCTTCGTCAAAAAATAATAGCATACGTCCAAGACTTTTATCCCAAAATGAATATTTTTCGAGATATTCAGGAAAAACAATTTTGTCTTCAATTTTCAATCTCATCAATTTTTGGAAATCTCTGTTATCGAGAAAATATTTTCTTATAGTTCAGACGAGTTCAGTTTTTCTTTATTTTTTAAAGCTCAGGATAATTTCCGCAAATTCTTAATTCTGGAGAATTTTTTTTGTCATGGTAAGGAAATTTGTATTTTCAGTAATGAAATTGTTACATGTTCTGTTAATTATTCTTTCAAAAGCATTACAAATCATGACAAATTATTTTTTTTCTGCATTCCTGAGAAATTTTTACGTTTACTTCACTAATACTCACATTGAGAACTTCAAACCAATTGTTGCACTCGCATTACAGATGATAATTCAAGAACTTAAATCGTCTGAACTATAGAAAATATTTCCTCGATAACAGAGATTTCCAAAAACTTCACTTGACCGCTAATTATTTTCCAGTAAAACACCAGATTCGGAATGAGATTGAAAATTGAA
The DNA here is from genome assembly GCA_038502775.1 of Hippodamia convergens. Taxonomy (NCBI): domain Eukaryota; kingdom Metazoa; phylum Arthropoda; class Insecta; order Coleoptera; family Coccinellidae; genus Hippodamia; species Hippodamia convergens. Next base: position 48,985,535 of record CM076610.1, read on the forward strand.
GACAGTATGCTCCTATTAGTTTTTGACGAAGATTTCAAAAAAAGGGGTTCCAATTCGGAAAAAACGATTTTTTGATGTTTCGTCACTTCTAACTTTGACAAAGAATTTGTGACCTCCTGTATCATATTTTGAAAATCTCGCTATCGGAAAAGAAGCAGCAGCCTTTCTTCTCAGAGATTCTCAAAAATGAGAATTTTCAGGGAAAAAAACTCGAAATTGTCTGTACTTCAACAGAGTTCAATTTTGAGATTTTTTTCGTATTTCCTCATTTGAAGAGAATTTTCGGAAAATTCTAACTTTTGGAATCAAAAAGACTCAGAATTCAATGGAGAATCTATTTATGCAATAAAAAATGGGTCTTCCCATTTGAAAAACGAAAGTTGATGTCACTTCCGGAAAAACCTTCAGAAAGTATACGAGAAGTCGTCTTCTTACTTGAAGCTCACCTTTAGAATTTCAATCCTGAATCTTGTGTCTTTCCTAAACATATTCTATAGAGTCATATTCATGAATAACCCTGTATATGTACTTTTAGGTCATCATGGACTGACACTCCAAATGCAAAATTAAAAAAAAAAGCAGACACCAAAGATTTGAAGAGGGAGATGGAGAGCCATGAACTCAAAAAGCGTGACAAAGAACAAGAAAAAATGGCAAAGAAGCACAAAAGGGAAAGTAAAAGTTTAGTAGAACTTCACCAAAAGAAGCAAAAGAAAGACAAGGTAAGAAATAGTTCAATATACAGTGTCTTCAGCGGAAAAATAGTGCAAAAGATCTTCATTGATTTTTCTATACTAATGATTATCTTACAATGAAAAATATTTTTTTGTTGTTAATTGAAAAAATGAAATGTTTATATCATTTCAAAGGTGATATTTGTTTTATACAGGATGGTGGTCGAAAAGAACGTGTACCCTTCAACAGGGAAACTGATTTACAAGTGAATAGATTCGATGAGGCACAAAAAGCAGCTGTTCTGAGGAAAGCACAGTTATTGGATGACAGGTTTTCATCTGGAAAAACTAAGTTTTTATAATTTTATAACATATTTATTCATTCTGATCTGTTATCTACATCAGTATAACTATGACAAAATATTCCAATCTAAACATGCAGGTCAATGAATGATTTTTTTGTAATACATTTAATTCACATATCTGTTTTTGAAAATTATTTCAAACTTTGATATCCCAATTGAATGAAAATAGTTCATTTCAGCTCGGACCCCCCAAATTACAAGATTATAATGGAGAATGCAACAAATTCATTAACACTTCATTGTTTTCCTAAACATTTTTTTCAAGTGTTCCCTTTTGCAAATTCTGTACTTCCCTTTTCTTGAGGTTTCTCTCATGACGTCTCTTCATTTCAAGTATTTCCTTCATTTCTTCCTTATCTTCATTCTGCAAAAATCAACTCTTAGACATATGGAATTTATGTGAAATGTTTTCGTGAAAACGGAGTTAATTCAATAGTGAGACAATTTTTTTGTCAAATGCATTGGCAAATGTCATTTAGGATATTGAGCGAGGGAAGTGGAATTGATTATTTTGATTGGTCAGTTACTTTTTATTGCTTCTGGTTTGGAAATGAAGTAATGAAACTTACTGATTGATTCAACCTGAGTACAAGTGCTCTTCTGCCATCTGACATCGGTTGGGAGTAAACCATCAATTGTTTCAATCTCTCTTCAGGACTCACCCCTCTTTCCACTACTAATACAATTCTAGCCCACTGAGAAAGTTACGAATCAAATTAAATGTTCATCCAATTACTTATTGCATTATACTTGTCTCTGCCATTCATTTCGTGTTTCCGCTATTTTTTGATAGGTGTTTCCCATCATGGCGATCAGCATGTTTATCAACAAGATTGAAACTATCACCATGAATATTACAAAAAAAAACTGGAACATAATAGGAAAGAAAATTCGAAATTCGTTAATATAAAACGTTTAATAATTTTCGTTGTATTAAATCGAATTACCTTCGCTAAAATTTCGTGTTCGGTCTTTTCAAACGCTCCATAATAATCTCCGAAATTCGTTAGTGACATCAAAAACATTGCCATGATGGATTCAATTGGTGTGGACATTGGATTTGTTGCAGAATCATCAACATCGTCTGGAGTTAACGGATTATCATAGGAGAGAAATATCAAGTAGAACGCTGAAAATTTTCAGATTGAAGAAAGTGAAATAGATGGGACATTTGAGGGAATGATACCTTGCGAAAATCCCATAACGAAGACCAAGTAAATAGTGGCAAACCTAATTAAATCTCCCATAACCATTCTGTAAATCATGACGACAAATGGTCCAACTGTTTTGAAGCCCCTTCAACAGAAGACCAAAAAATAGATAATATGATCATTGGCATTAACATATACAGGGTTATTCGCGAATATAGTTCTATAGAATATTTTTAGGAAAGACACAAGATTCGGGATTGAAATTTTACTGGAAAATAATAAGCGGTCAAGTGAAATTTTGGAAATCTCTGTTATCGCTAATTATTTTCCAGAAAAAAACACATTCGGAATGAGATTGAAAATTGAAGAAAAAATCGTTTTTCCTGAATATCTCGAAAAATATTCATTTTTCGATAAAAGTCTTGGACGTATGCTCCTATTATTTTTTGACGAAGATTTCGAAAAAATGCGGTTCCAATTTGAAAATAACGGTTTTTTGATATTTCGTCACTTCTAACTTTGACAAAGAATTTGTGACCTCCTGTATCATATCCTCCTGTATCTATCCACTATCGGATAGGAAGCATCAGCCTATCTTCTTGGGGATTCTCAAAAATGAAAATTTCTGATGAAAAAACCTCGAAGTTGACTGTATTTCAACAGAGTTCAATTTTGAGATTTTTTTTCGTATTTCCTCATTTAAAGAGAATTTTCTCGGGAAAATTCAAACTTATGGAATGAAAAATACTCAGAATTCAATGGAGAATCTATTTATGCAATAAAAAAATGGGTCTTCCCATGTGAAAAACGAAAGTTGATGTCACTTCCAGAAAAACAATACACGAGAAGTCGTCTTCTTACTTGAAGCTCACCTTTAAAATTTCAATCCTGAATCTTGTGTCTTTCCTAAAAATATTCTATAGAGCCATATTCGTGAATAACCATGTAAAGGTATACTATCTCAATATTTTCTCTTGCTAGAACTGAATGTGACAATATTGTTTGAAATGAAACCCTTACCAAACTACAGCCTACAGCCTGGTTCTCAGAGCTGAAAGGTAGGGGTCAAGGAAAGTATTGTTTACATCTTATTCCAGCCAATCAGATGTTGTAAACAATTCCAACCAATCACCAATCAGAATATCTAACCAGTACTTCCCCTGAATCCTACCTTTTCATATCTGTATCTGAAACTGTCTTGCAACAAGCCCCCACATGCACATTATTAGATCAAATATTTAAAAAAAATAGAATCCAAATCATTATGGATATTTTTCATATCTGGATACCTGCAAAAGAATAAGAAATAAGGGGCAGTTGTTAGCATAATAATCACTGCAATGAAATCTTCTAACTCATCTTGGCAAGCAATTCGTAACCACGGTACAATTTGCATCAGAATGCAGGAGAACAGGAACATTACCCTGGATGGTGCTGTCATCTAAAATCAATTTTAAATTCGAATTAATAAATAACTGAAATAAGAATTAACATACTAAATTCTCGAAGAACATTCGTCCACCTAAAAATCTTGCTTCTCTTACAGCTGCTGCTAGGTAACTAAAAGCACCAATTGTCATTGCAGTTTCGCAAAAAAATCTTATTTGAGATTCCCTGGCAGATAAATCCATCAATCTGCACTCCTCCTGTAAATTCTCCCACCATTCTTCCATATCAGTATTGCCATCATCTTTCATGCCTTTGAAATCCAAATAACTTTACTCAAAACCTCAGTTATTAATTTGTAATTTGGAACATCACATTAAAGTGTGTATGATGAAGCAGATGTTTCACTATTGTGGGTGGAATAAAGAGCTTTGGTGTACTTTTTGTTTGTTTATTGTCTAAAAGTTTAGTAACAGTGACAAGTTACCAAACAGAGACAGGTTATCTTAACGCTATTTGGGTTTGGATTCGACACTCAACCAGATTTAAAACTTCGACAACACTTTTGTTGGCCATTCAGTATAGCCTTGAGTTTGCCATTTTGAACATAATATCCATTCATCCAAAATTGAGCTTACCTTTGGTTAGAGTAAGGTTTTCTATCTTGAAATCGACTATGGTATGATTCAAAACATTTGCCGAAATTTTCGAGGAATTCGTAGCGTTTGTCGTTTGATTATGGTGCATAGGTGGTCCTGGTCTCAAAGTGAAGGCTACCAAAGAAATCAAGAAGTAGAAGGCAAACGTGAAGAATTGCCTATAAAATTTGAATTTCACGAAGGTATTCCACTTTGTTTTCAATAAATCTATCAGAACGCCATCCAAAAGCTCCAAATGTTCGTCTTTATCCTAGAATTCATGTAGTTCAGATAATCGCACACATTAAAGCTGATATTTTCGCAAATAAAATGGAAAATAATATGCAAGACTAGTGAGATGTTTGAGAGGATATTTATTCTGATAGAAGTGCATATGAACGATATTATTATAGGCATTTTTGATACTTACACCAAAGACAACCAAATTCAAAGCCGACATTTTACTTATTTTACCTGTTTCCACATCGATAGTATCAATTTGTGATAAAGGATATGCAGCGCAAGTAATGCTACCTAGAAGTGTACATTTTGAAATCCTAGTATTCTATTTCATGAAGGAGAAGAATTACCTATCTGCCAGTAGATTTCTCTCTCGATGTTCAAGATGTGGAAGAATATTTCAACTCTAGCCAGTTTAGCGGATAGAGTCAGGGGTGTCAATTGCAACACATTCCTTATAGATAGTTTAGATCCCACTTCATAAGCCATATCGAAGGCTTCCTAGGAAAAACAACTTATATTCCGTTTTATGTTTTTATTAACCTTGAATGAAATGTGGTATGGCTTCCAACATATTGAAATATCGAATATACTTTTATTCTCACCAGTTTTTCATAAATGACTAGGAGATGTAGCACTGTATTTCCGTTAGTATCTTGGGCGTTTGGATCTGCTCCTCTAGCTAATATGAGCCTGAAAGATTCCTCTTGTCCCAAGCAGGCAGCGAATGTTAAAGGATATTCGCCCCAATAAACATATCTGAAATGGGACTATTTTATAAATGTGCTTGTGTACATTTTAGTCTATATTCTATACTCAGAAAGAATAACTTCATTTTTTGGCAATGTGGTAGTCTTAAATCAAGATTGAATCGATGATATTGTCAGATAACTTTATTATATTTTGAATAAAAAATAATAATAATATTGTCAACTCGATTTTGGGATAATTCTCAATATTCTCTTATCTATATTATTATGTTCTGGATAGAATCTTGTTATTGACACATTTGCTGCGATTTTCATTGCAAATTGTTTATAAGAGTTCTGAAAAAGCAATTTCATTGCTATATATTTTATCTATTATTTTCACTTGACAATAGCGAGCTATTCGAATTTAGTGTGAAATATGGGGTTTTTGATGTAAGTATTTGATATCAGCTTGTGCAAATTTTTATATTTTAATTATGTAGTATCATGTGTCAGTACACTTAGATACCTTCGAGAAATCCATAATGAGGACATACAAAAAGGCAAGAATCAAGATATACTTTATGTTACATATATTCTGTTGTCTTTGTCTCGCTGAGGACGGAAACAATAATTTCTCTTGTTGAAAAAATTATGAAAATCATTTTCACTGTCGTAGATGAAATCCATCTGGAGTTGTCACAAGAAAATCAAAATTATTTTTTCAAATTAAATGAGAAAAATAGCTGTAAAAATATGATTTCATGAATTTTTTTCATTATGAATAGTATTATATCGATTGGAAATTTCGAAATGATATAATCTTTATGAATCAAACTATTTAATCAAAATATTATTCGACTTCATTACGTTTTCAAAGTTTAACGTTTTGAAATCGACTTTTTTCCGGCCCGTAGCGTAGATTAATACAGGGTGTATCAATTATAAATTAATACAGGCGTTTCTGGAGAACTGAACCTATTTGAAATCTGGAAATTGGGATTATGATATTGTTCGACATTATCTAAAGACCTAAAATGTTCTTGAAGCCTGATCACTTCATACAGGGGATGAAAAAAAATTTTCCAAAAATTTTTTTCTGTTTTTTTTGTTTCCAATTTCGTCAGAGTATTCAATTCTGAATACATTCGTATTCGAATCGTTGCATTCGTCGAAATACTTTTCAAAATATCGAGAAAAATCTGAAGAAAAAAGGGAGATATAAGAGTATTCAGTGAGTATGTTTGTTATTCCTATTCTAAATATTTAAGCCCAAACCGTTTTCACATTTTTGAAGTCGAAGGCTGTGGAAATATTGTACATTCGTACATTCCAAGAATTTTGAAAAACGTCACAGGTGTTTCAAATGTTGGGTTAAAAATTGGGATCATAACTTTCGCTTTTCAAATAAGAACCCTATTTTTTTATGATTGCATTGGATTCTGCGAAGAAAAATGATGATAGTGTTCTTATATGTTAATGCTCCTAAAATGAATAATTCTTGAGTTATTTAGGATTTTTATGTCGTCAACGGCTACCCCTGTCAAAATTGCTAACATTTTTATTTTGACATCCTCAGACTTGAAGCATTTATGCTTAACGCTCAATACAATTCGACGACCGGCAATTAAAAAAAACCTGTACTATTTCATGAAAAATAGAATAACGTTTCCAACATTATGAGTAACTGATCATTCAAAATAGTGCTTTTAACTAGCTCACCCTTCATAGGTAGTTTCTGGGCAAACGTTCACCCATTCATGAGTCAAGGAATCTGTCCTGGACGATTTTTGATCCTCTGGGCACATAAAATTGCCAAAACAACGTTCTTGAAAATTGACCCCCGAATGCAATAAGTATTTTACCATGCCAGGATCTTCGTTTACTATGGCTATGTGCAGAACGTTTTCTCCTGGAAGAAGAAAATGCCGATTTGAAGTATGCAATTTTGTTTGGATTTTTTCAAAATCGATCCAATAGTGTTTGTGTGTTTTTGGGTAGATACCACTTCTCGAAAAATTTTCTCACCATAATATTCGTCTGACATATAAATATCATTTATGAGTCTTGGATAAAACCTGAGTAGTCTCTTTGCAAGATCGGCGTGTAAAGAAGTTGCGTTCAAAAGACATAAATGAAGAATAGTTTCTCCTACGGCACCTCTTTCTTTTATTTTCCAACAAACATGCCGGTAAAGGTGAGGATCTGCAATCCGAGGAAAAAGATATTCAATTGATAACTATTTTTGAGAATTCTTTCATATAAGTATATCATCATTTTATTTACACACTTTTACGATATTCTTCTTCTGTTACTTCAGGTGCGTTCTCATTGATTTCGTAATCTTCTGGATTCTCCATTGCACGTAAAGGTGGAAGCTGAAAAGAATGTGCGTTATATGAAAATGATATAAGACAATGATTCTCAAATATTCGACGTGGTTACACAAAATAATTTCAATTAAAAACCGATTTCAAGCGAATAACCAGTAATGACCGCGGTTATCTACGGTCCTGCCTGCGGTTATCTACGGTTATAGTCTTCAGGGATATTCCTTGTAAAATGATTATAACCTACAATGACCGAAGTCGCTTGAATGCAGTTGGTCCTAGTTGGTAATTACCAATGAGGACCAGGTTATTCGCTTGAAATCGGTTTATGTCCTACTAATATTATTCAATAGTTCTTCTTCTCCCAATTTTAAGAACCAAGAACCAATGTCTTTTTGGATGAATTGTATGGTACTTACCAATTTATGACGTCCTCTTTCTGCGTTCCTCAAAAGGACCAAGTCGGCAATAGGAAAATACCGCCCTTTTCCTTTGTTGTAAAGAAACTGTTCAACCTTTAAGATTAACACGGAAAAAATCAGAGCTTTATGTTAACCACCCAAATTCTGGCAATTTTCTATACCAAAAGTTCTACCAAATATTAATAAACATATATAGATTAATTTCATATTGTATTTAATTTTTTGTCTTGAAATGAGCATTTATCACAGGGTAGGTGAGGTATTAATACACAAGAAATTTTCATTTCTGTATTAGGTGAATTTAGCTATTCAAGAATTTTACCTTAGTTTTTATCGCATGATCTATTTCAGCATATTGTTTATTTTGAGCGGCTCTTTTCATGAGTTCCACTAGTAAACCTCCTCCTAAAAATTTTATCATCATATCAAGTATTTCTGGTAAAAGTGAAAAATAACAACCTTTTAAATCGCATAGTTTATAAATGGCTTGCATAGAAGCCCCAGCTTGTTTCTTAACACCACTGGTAACATTACTTTCTGTATTTCCCATTTTTCAAAGAAGTATAATTATTACCCTTGCTAGCAGAACAACAAATTAAGTAGTGCATCAAATTTCAGAATAATTCCATTTTATTGATCAAACTTGGTTGCCTTGAAACAGACCCTTTGTTTATTGATTATTCTCTGAGCCTGCTTTAGAAAGACGAATGTATATTATGAAATATCTGACCTTTCCTATACAGAAGAATCATGGATAACAATCATCAATTTCAGGATTTGTACAAAGGCACTAATCAACAATCTATGGACTTTGATTAACTGTCCTTGGTTCCTACATTATAGATTAATGCTGTAAATATGGAGGACCAAGTGTGTAAATAAGCTCTCATCTGTACTTACCAAGGCTCACAGACTGTAAACATTTATTCAACACTCAGACATTTTTTTTCAAATGTTTTAATACAGACTCTCCTATGACTGTAGCAGCCTCCAGAAGCTCTGATTTTAAGCAGTTATGACATTACGTTGCTTTGTAACTACGTTCAGGATATTTAAATGTAACCTCATATGAAAGTAAAGGTGATTTTTTTCAGAGGACTGACAAGATTTCATGGATCTGTTTTTTCATATTTTCTTTAATGAATGGTTAAGAACTGTGAAACATTCCAATGAATAACAAAAAATACTTTTTTAGTACTTATTTCACAAACAATAATAAGTTCAAAGATATAATTGTATAAAAATAAAAGTCAGTGATATAATCTGGGAATAAAAAATAATAACAAAACAGCATAACAGTGAGTCACACCTTTCATTTCTTTCCTTTTCCTTTAGCTTTCGAAGTCTTTGAGGTTGATGCTTTCGACGTTTCTTTCTTCTGAGGTTTTGCCTTTGGCTTAGCTTTGATGAGGTTGTCATTTTCTATGGTGTCTTCAGTTTCCGATGTTTCGTCCACTCCATCATCAAGTTCGTTGTCATCGTACAGAGCCGAAGTTTTTTTCTTTGAAAATCCTGAATTCGCAGAATATGAAAATATTGGCACCTCCTTGTTGTATAATCTTGTGAAGGCGGCTTTAACCTATAAACAACTTTCTTCTTTACATATACACATTACTAATAGTTTTTCTAAATGATAAATATCAATTCTTTTCTTTGTGAGGAACTTGCACATTTATCTCAGTTACTTTAACCGTTAGTATTCAAGTTTAATGAAGAATTTATCAACCTAACCTTACCTAATTTAGTTGCTGCAATTAAAACAAGTTGAGGAATTTTAATTATTTCGAACTAATGATGATTTATCATTTTTTTTTTGAGCCAATCTAAGGTTGATATGTTTTAATTATTTCGAGCAAAGTTCTTGTTCATTGAAAGTAGAGCAGCAAAAATAGATTATTAGTTTTACAATCGGGAGATTGGAAAATAAGTGTATGTCCAGGAACAGTTGAAACAACCTGAATATGGCACTTGTAGTACTTGAATTACAGTTAATTTTATAGGTATATCTAAAGAGTGTGTTTCAACATAAAACAAACCAATAGAGAGTAACAGCGCAGAGTAGTTTGGATGAAATATTAACAAAAATCAAGGAAAAGTAAATGCCGATTGTTGCTATAAGATTATTTTTACATTACCTTTGATTCAACTCCATCCATCAAATTCTTTTGTTTGGGTCCGGTGCACAATTCTACCAAACTGTCCAAATCTTCTCGAAGTAGCTGATAGGTCTTCATCACTTCAACAGCATCCTGTACACCACCCAATCCCCTTTTCTTCAATGGTGTTATTATGGAGGTCAGTAAAGCTTTTGAATAGTCCAAATTCATTGCAAGTAATCCTCCAGAGGTTCTAAATTACAAACAAGATTCAACCAACATTCAAAATGTGAAGTTCTACTACTCACTGAATTCTAGTATGCATGGACAATTCATTGGTCATCCTCTTGATTTTATTTCTCTTGGAGTTTTTCCCCAACCAAGATGGAAAATCTATGGCTCCGGTGAAATGGCCACTCATATAATGACCAGGTAAAACGGATGAATAAATTGCTTGTAAATCTAGAAGGGACCAATTGTTCGATTCCCTAATTTTCTTGTCAATACTTGCTCCCATACTAATAGCTTCTGCAGCAGCTGCCACTTGCTTCATAGTTAGTTTTCTGAGGTAAAAAAGAAACATTGAAAGACTTGATAAATTGAAAACATTTTTGCAGTGGCTATGACCAATATATAGAGATTTACATCTTTTGAGAGAAAAAAGAGTGCAGTTTTTAGGCAAAATAGAGGTAGAGAAAGTATAGTGACTTTTCTATGGGTAGCTATTGAACAATTATAATTTTTTTATGAACTTACTTATCTACATGGGGCTGAACTTTCAAGTAATTTTCCTGGACAAATAAGGGCCCCATGCTATAATCGTAAAAGAAGAGCCTGGATTTATCAATTAACGACATATCCTTCTGGTCAGGTTCATTGAACACCATTTTACACACTTGCCAAGGACCTAACACGGTATCTTTTTTGGCATTAGCAGAATCTTTTTGGGCCTGCTCCAAACTTATTCCTTCATCTAAATTTGCTAACATAGAAAGTTGGTTCAATGTTTGTCGTATGTCACAAGTTGTCCCATTTATTATTTCTGTAGCTATTTGAGGGTTCACTTTGATTCCTTCTTTGCAACATATCGACATAACAAAGCCCTTAAATAATAAAAGATTCTCATTGCATAAGTTTGCGACAATTATTGAGGGTTTTTTTTACTTACAAGAATTTGCTGAGGTTTCGGTTTTTCAAATCTTAAATCAAAACAATAACCGGATAATGTCCTCATTTTTTGATGGTTTCTATCGTTACACATACAAATTATAGGAATTTTGGAAGTTTTGATGAGACTTATGAGCTCTTGCATTCCTCCGCGATCCTCGTTTCCTGCCATACCATCGACTTCATCCATCAAAATGACTCTCTTATTATTCAGACCTTGAATGGACGATTGAAATTTAAGTAAAATCGAATATCATCAAACAATGAAATTTTTCATCTGCCTCATTACAAACCTGTATTATGGATATTGAAAGATGATATATTCTGAGTATTCAAAGCTGTTGCTACTTCTTGTTGGAGTAGCTTTTTACTTCTAGTATCCGAAGCATTGAATTCTACAATGTCAAAGCCTAAAGTTTCCGCAACTAAAGTAGCAGTAGTTGTCTTTCCTGAGAAATAGAGAAGTAAAATTACTATGTATATGTATTCTCTCCATAGAATCATTGTTTATATAAGTCTAGTTATTCAATGGACAGTAGTTGGGGGGAGAGGGCGCTATAGTTTGAGATGCTTATTTAATGAATTCAATTCAAATTGGACACTGAATGCCACTCTTCAAAATCCAATGTTACATATGTGGTAGATTACAGTAGACAAATATGAGATTTTATCATGACGAATATATCAATAGAGGAGTTGACTGAAGCGCCCTCTATCAGCCAACTCCCCCAATTACACTTCATTATATAACTAGAGATTTATAAACAAAGATAGAATATAGAATCTGAAGGAAGGAGCATTTGTATCATTTTTGTTGACCGGAATGGTTCTTACAAAATAAACTATGGAAACTGAAAATATTTACCAAACACAATTATAACACTTTATACAGCCTGCGCTGATTCCTGAAAAGTTGACAATAAGTAAGATTAATTGAGAGATGAGCCAGAAGGAAAAAATAAAAAATCGCAAATGAAGCGGAAATTTCGCAGTAAGCTGTTCCAAACGATGAGGTCAAACGGGACAACATAATATTTTCTACGACACAAATAACCTACCCACACAAAATATAGAATCACATCAAAAAAGTTCTCCCATTGTAATCCACAAAATAAACATTGTCGAGGTCCAACACTTAACAACACAAGAAACAACATCTCTCCAAACAATTTCAAGAATCCAACCCAACAACAAGTGAAAAAAATTAACAAAAATTTCTATTCATATCTGAAAGACTTGCAGGATATCTCAGAGCTTTTTGCAATCAGATTGCAACCAAGTAGCCAGAAAATATCCACCAAAATCATTGATATTCACTTTGGAAGTACCAAGGAGGAGCTGATGAAGTCTCTCTTTTTTTATACATCACAGTTAAAGATATAATTTTTTAAAATTTTGTATAAGTAATAAACACCAATTTTTTCATCTATCTACTGAAAGCAAAAAAACTGGTCCTAATAATATTAGGAAGAAAATTAAGTCAAATGTTTTCTTGCTTTTGGAATTAACACACTTTCGAAATGAAAAATTTTGTAACAGCAGAGAAATCTCTGGAGAATTCGTAGTTGAATTGAAGTGACGAAAGAGCAGCTATTATTAGTTGCTCCTCATATATTTGAATAGATTATAATAGCTTCAGTTGTCTGAGACCCACATGAAATTGTATTTTAGAAGTTCAAGCGATATCTCGATATTCCCAAAAAAAATTGATTATCACACTCACCAACTCCTGGTGGGCCACTCAACAGAGCACACTTGAAATATCCTCCATCATTGGATTTATCCCAAGGCTTGGGCTGAACAATTTTTTTTTGTTTTCTCAAAGTTTCGTTAACATGCCAGCATTCCAGCCATTTTTTCAGTTTATTCATGTTACTATTGCTTAACTGTTGTCCAACTATCTGTTTTAAATCCTTCGGTTTGTATTTTTCTGACAATGACAAATTGCTGGAATTGGTCTCTTGTTTTTCAGCAACTTCCAATTGCTTCTCACTCACATTGGTATTTTTTACTTTCTGTTCACTCTTTCCATTATCCATATTCGATTCATCTTTGGACTTATTCTCTTTGTTTACTTTTTTAGGATTTCCGTTCTCCTCAATTTGCTGTATGTTTGTTTTTTGATCAGATCTTTTTTTATTTATTATTTGAGATTCCTTTTCTTTAGTTTCTTCACTCTCATTTGATACAAATGAATCGTTAATACCAGCATCTTCAAAACTGGAAGTTTTAGTAACAGTATATTTTTTGGGCTTTCCAGATTTTTGAAGTATCAGATCTAAAAGTTCATCCTCAGATATTATCGGAATCTGATAGTTCTCAGCTTTCTGAAGTTTAGTTGGTCCTGGATCTTCTCCAACAACAACATAATTGACCTTCTCTGTGAAATATGATTTTTTTAATTAAAATGGCTCATGAACAAAAACATATGATTATCAGTTATGAAATAAAAACTATCTGTATTTGAATGTGAAACGAGTTTGTATTCAAAACATCAATCAATTTGTTTTAATGAAATGAAGACAGGTTGTAGTAACTTATGATTCATATGAAAATTTTTAATAATCTTATATCTACAACTTACTTGAAACATTATGAACCACTTTTCCTCCATGTTCTTTCACCAAATTTTCAAATTCTTCAGACTCCAGTGAATCCAAAACACCAGTTCGCAAAAAAATCAAATTTGATAGACAATCAGCATTGCCCTATGGTTTTAAAAAAATTTTATAAGGTTTGCTCCAACCTAAGAAAGGCTGAAGAAATTATTAAATATGATGCCCCTTTTTACTGCGAATGATTTTTTTTTAAATATGAATATATCTTTTTTCTAAAGTGAATTTCTATATAACATCACTAAATTATCTAAATCTTGGAAATTGATTATTTCCACGTACAAGAATGAAAATGCAAACACACTCAAAAGAACAATCATTTGGAAAAGAGAAATAATGAAAATACCTTAGGGTATTCTTTAGATCCATGATTCTTGGGACCTCCACGATTAAGATATTGTTGATATTGCATGGCACAGTATTTTTTCTTCTCATAACGATCTTGATCATCGAAGCCTGAATCTGTATGATTAAGTTTAGTTTTTTTAATTTTACTGGGTGTTTCATCTGAAAATGGGGAACATGATTGTATGAGAAAAAAACAGAATTAATACTATTACTTAACCAATGCTTAGAAAAACCCACTAAAGTTATGAATTGTAAGCAAAAAAATCAAGAATTGATAGAATGAGGCAGGACAAGATATTCATTATATATCTTGAATTACTGCAACATATTTTTGTAATCCGAAAATTATTGAATACTGGTGGACATCTAACTACAGTAACATTATTAAAAACCTGCCTTCTTTGTGCCCCTCAAGTGGTCTCTTCCTTGATGTTTTGTCTTTTGTCGGAGATATAGTTTTCTGCTTGGAAATTTCCATTTTTGATGTAGATTCTTCATCAATGTTCGAAGTTCCTTCACTAACTTTTTTTTCTTCAGGATTCTCTTGCAGAGCACCTTCAATGGTTTTATCCAAAATGTCTTCATTATTCAGGAAAATGTCATCATCAAGATCAATCAATGTTTTTTCAAAATTTTTATCCCCATGGATTCCTAATTCTGTTTTTACCTTTTTACCCTTCTTGATAATTTCAGGTGGCTGCACTGCTGTTTTAAGTTTAGATTGACTTACTTTTGCACTAAAAATATCAGAAACACTAACAGGTTTTAAATTTTCCTGCTTTGGTGGCTTGGCCACCTTTACTGGGAATTTTGTTCCGGTATCATCTTCAGAATCAGAGTTAATCTGTAGCTTCCGTTTTTTAGTATGAGCTCTTTCGGGAGTTGGATTTATGATATCATCATCACTGTCATCTACTATCATTGGAATATCATTACACTTCTTTTTGGAGTCACAGGATTTAGAACCTGCCTTCAATTTATTCTCATTTTTTGAATTCCCTTCTTTTTTATTTTTTTGAATTCCCTTACCAGGAGTTACTTCTGAACAAGACTCTGAATCTGAAGAAACTACAATTTTTTTGGTAGATGTGATTTTAGATTTGGATTTTGGAGATTTGTTTCTGGTTCTCGAACTACTAGTAGAGATAGAATTAGAAGATTTTGAAATCTTCTCTGCGTCTTTAGCTAATGGCTTAAAGAAACTCCTTATATCCTTAAAACATATGAGATATCAATATAAATCATATAACGAAATGAAATATTACCTTCGACATTACGATGTTTTTCTAAAATTCGAATAGCTTAAGGTAGGAACAAATACAATAATTATTCGAGTACAATGATAAAATTTAATTTACAATTATTTAATATTCCATACAAAAACAACTTTCTTCGGTTTCGTCCTCACAATATTTTGGACATTACGCGCCAGATTACTATTTGAACTACAGGACAAAGTGACAACAAATGACGAGATTCATCCGTAAATTGTACATCAATTGAAGAGTGGAAATTCAAAAGGGTCTAAGTGCCAAAAAAATCGAACTGAGATATTACATAAAACATGTCTCAGGGTCGGTTCCACAAAACTTTGATTGTACCGTCAAATTTATTGGAGCCATCCCGATTCGTTGAAATTTCAAAACGGGTGATTCGATTGGTTCGAATTTAGGTGAGGTTTTTAATTGTACAGTTAAAGCTTTGTGAAACCCGCCCTCAAATTAATGAAGAAAGTTGAAAAAAATTGTTGTTTTCATCAGAAATGATGACTGCCTGAAGCGGATGGCACATGAACCGTTTCGTAGGCTATTGGCCTTGGCACATAGACCCCATAACAAATGAAATCTAAAATTTCGTGAAAGTGGCACTTAGACCCTTTTGAATTTCCACTCTTCAATTGTTGATCAAAAACAAAAGATTTCTTGAATGATATTCTCTTTGTAATATCTGTATAATTAAAGAATATAGGGTTTGATTCAAAATGAGCCTTTAATAATGGAAAAATAAAGGACCATAATGATGAGCTGAATCGAGTTTACATATGTATTCGACCAGGAAATAATGATTCAGCAGTTCACCTCTTAATTGCATGATGTGAAATTGTGAAATTCATCTGCTATCTCGAGACATTATTTTTATGTGTTCCTTTAGTCCCATAATAAACATTTTATTATTCTGTCTGTCTGATCTTGATCAACCCTCGTATAAGTATCTGACATTTATGTAACGTTCAAGGGGTAGGTAACATTGAATGTAGATAAAGAGTAAAGAATCTTTTGATCTACACTCTACACATAACAAATAACCTCAAATTATAGGAAATTCAAATACTAAATGCAAAATCAAACACTTTTTAACATGAGAAAATCATCTATTTGTCGATTAGTAAATAAATTTAGTCACTATAAAACACAATTTTTGAAACCTTCTAGGATATATTCATTGAAAACTCCAATTATAAGAAGAAATGAATCAACCACTAATTTTGACAATTTAAAGGAAATAAAATTAAAAAATGTTTCTCTTACCAAATATTTGAGTAAAATTGAGGATAGGTTTAGAACGATATCATGTAGCAATGATAGCAAGTATAAAAATGAAATTAAAGAATTGGAACCTATAATAAATTACCTGGGTCAAAGAAAAGAAATTCTACAAAATATAAAAAGCTTGAAGGAACTGGAAGATGAAGGTGATTCGGCACTTAAAGATTTAGTGAATTCTGATATGAAACAATATGCTCAAGCCTTGGAAAAAGTTGAAGAAGAATTGGTCAATTCTTTATTTATTCATAATCCTGAGGACAACTGTAGAGACGTAATATTTGAAGTAAACTCTGGAGTTGGTGGACAGGAGGCCATGCTTTTCGCAAAGGAATTGTTTGAAATGTACATCAATTTTGCAGAATTCAAGGGAAAGTATTGGAATATGATTTCTTCGTAAATGAAGACAAAATATGAAATAACATAACAACAAACAATACAGTTCTCTTACCTATAGTTAATATTCCAAAACTGTGCATTAATTCTTTCATTTGCTTGACGAACTTTTACAATGAGCAGATTCTGAGTTTTGCAATAATTGCTTGTGGGATATAACAAGTACTTTCTTTAAACATTTTGTATAAAATTTGATGGTTATACTTATTCGCATATACTGAGTCATACAACACACTTTTGTTTATTCTTCACAATGAACTAGAATTAAATATTTCTATTCAGGTTGGACAGTTGAAATTGCAGAACTTGCTGTGACAGATCTTGGAGGTTTAAGACATGGGTGCTTGTTAATATCTGGAGAAAATGCATTTAAGCTTTTGAAGTACGAAGCAGGAGTTCACAGAGTGCAAAGAATACCGTCTACCGAAAAAGGAGGAAGAATACACACAAGTACTGTCTCAATTGTAACATTACCACAGCCAACAGACATTCAGATAAATTTGGAGCAGAAAGATTTGAAAATTGAAACGAAAAGAGCAACAGGTGCTGGCGGTCAACATGTCAATACAACAGATAGTGCTGTGAGAATAACTCATTTACCTACAGGTAATAAAATTGACATTGAAATTCTTTCTGAATCACCCTGTTTGTTGCCTTAGAGAGTATTACACAGTTTGAATTCTCTTTGGAATGAATACATTGGTCACATTCAGCAGCACTCAACATACAGCAATAAGCAGTTGGGTACAGCTGGATTCCAGCCAATGAAAATTTGCTAAGCGCTTCATAGATTTTTTGATACCTAGTTACGAAATTTGTTGTGATTGTACTTGCAGAATATGAATTGAAATTTTTTTCTATAACCATTTCTAATAAATCAATAGCGGATTAATGGAGACAAAGTTTGCAGATTCTTCTAAAGCAAGAAACTTTTTCGCAATATACTAGTGAATTCATAAATGTCTTATGCTTTTTTTTAAATAATTTTTCACTTTTTAGTTTGGTGAGCTTTAAAAAAGTGTTCTTCTTTTTTTTTTATTCTATTTGTCTTTGTTGTTTGTAAATATTCAAAATTATAACACCAACAATATTTTGGTTTCAGGGATTAGCGTCGAATGTCAAGTTGACAGATCACAGATCAAAAATAAAAGAATAGCAATGACCAAACTGAAAACATTATTATACCAAAAAGAACTGGATACTCAAATGGAGAAGATGGATTCAACCAAAAAGAGCCAAGTACGTTCGAATTTCCGAAATGAAAAAATCCGGACCTATAATTTCAATCAAGATAGAATAACAGATCATAGGTTGCAGGGAAACGTACACAATTTAAAAGGATTTTTACAAGGTAACGAAGCATTAGAAGAGATTATATTAAGATTAGACAATCATTTCAAATATGAAAAACTGCTGGAAAAAGTTAATGAAATAAATCAGTTATAATTTTACAGATGTTATTTCCGAAAATCCTCCAAAAAGAAACTTGATCAATAAATTCATTCAGGCCCCATGACATCGTATATATTATTTCATCCCGGAATATAAATATCTACTATTTCCATATTTCAATTGAAAGATTTTTCAGATGCTTAGATTCAGTATCATAAAGTAATGCATGTAATGGACAAGATATAGGATAAGTTCCTTTCACAAAACTTTGATTGGACCGTTAAATTAATTGGAGCCACCGTGATTCGTTGAAATTTCAAAACGAATTATTCGATTGGTTCGAAGAGCAGGGACCTGAACCAATGAGCCAATATGGTTCGGTTCAGGTTCAGCTCCTAGCATTTGAATCACTCCGGTTCGCCGCTCCGGTTCAGATGAATTTAAACGGTTCGGGTTCGGTTCAGGTTCGGTTCGGGTTCACTCATAGAAAAAGATAGACAATGTATTAAAATTTTTTATTTATATTTATTGTTCAAATTAAACAATATTGAAATTGAAGCAAGAAAAAATACTTCACTAAGAGTTGAATTTATCGAATGATCTTACTAGTATAATATTTTCCATTAAGGACTCATCAATATTAAATCTCAAATAAGATAACAAAAATTTTAAATTGGAAAACAGGCGCTCTACACTCACTTGGGTTCCTGGTACTGCATTAAAAATACAGGCCAATTTATAAAGAACAGGTGACACTTGACGTTTTGATTCCCAATATTGGAATATATTGCACTTGTTGTTTTCTCTAGGCAATTCAATAAATTGCTTGACTATCATGGAGATAGTTTCATCATTCTCATTTAATACTTTTTCCAAAGCACAATATTGTTGACCACTATTTTCTTTAATGAAGTTTTCAACATCATCATCATCATCGTAAACTTCAACCATTTGTATATCATTTTCTGGTTCATCCGTCCCTTCTTCGTTTTTCTCTAAATTTGTAACTCTTTTCCAGGTATGTAATAAAAGCCTTGTAGCTTGAAAAATCTGATCTTGGGATAAAAGTCGGTTATACCTTGGATCTAAATATAAAGCTGCACTAAACAATTCATTATCCAGAAGCTGATTTTCTCTTAATTTCATACAACTCAATAACTTTTCTGCCAGTGCATATTTCATTACCTTTTTTATTTCTAATCCACATCTTATCCAGGCCCCATACACATCTCCTGCAACAAAACTACAAAATAAATTTCGAATACATACATTTACTTTTCAATATTTATACCTAACGACAATTGTTCTTTCTGAAAAATATCTGTGGTAAATTTCAATGGCTCTAAAATCTGGCAAATGA
This sequence comes from Hippodamia convergens, assembly GCA_038502775.1. NCBI lineage: Eukaryota > Metazoa > Arthropoda > Insecta > Coleoptera > Coccinellidae > Hippodamia > Hippodamia convergens. Next base: position 49,005,347 of record CM076610.1, read on the forward strand.
TATCAATTTGGGTCCACTCAATGTTAGTTAAGAACATATCAGGGTTTGAATGAGTCATATCATTACAGAACTCCTTGAATGTTAAAAGCCTTTTAAGCATCAAATATGTAGAACTCCAACGGGTTGGCATGTCGATAATTG